>JAODLC010000013.1:343250-375519 GCA_026781145.1 Hippopotamyrus pictus
CTTTAAAGTATTTTTTAAGTAAAAGTACTCACACAATGGTTTGTCTCAATGTCTGGGGTGTGCCATTTTGTAAAAGGATGGTAGATATACTAACTTAAGCCTCTACTGATTTTATTGCTTGTAATAATTACAAGAAACTATGCAGTATGTGTATATTGGAAGGTTAGGTGTGTGAGACTTGAATGCTGGTCCTTCAGCTGGGAGGCAGCAGTGCTAACCACTGTGCTATCTGGCCACACCCCCTCCTACTTTCCCCTGTAGGTAACTGATGTAGTTGCTTTCTTTAGGCTCCAGCTCACATTCTCAGTGATCAGTGTTTTAATCTCTCAGCAACCATGGTACCTGCAGTTTGGACTGTGTAGTTTGTGTGATGCTAAGCAGAATTGGGTCTAGCCAGTGCTTGGATGGGAGCATAGTTGGCTTGTGGGTCTTGGAAGATCCTGGTTCTTTATTGTAAGGCCTCATTAAGGGTTATTTGGCATCATTTGGAAAAAGTAGGGGTGATCTCCTGACTAAAATCTGGCCATCTGTCTCCTGTAGGTAACTGATGTAGTTGCTTTCTTTAGGCTCCAGCTCACATTCTCAGTGACCAGTGTTTCAGTCTTTCAGCAGCCATGGTGTCTGTAGTTTGGACTGTATGGTCTGTGTGAAGCTAAGTGGGATTTGGTCTGGCCAGTGTTTGAATGGGAGCCTAGTTGGGTTGTTGGCCTGGGAAGACCCTGGTTCTTTATTGAAAGGCCTCATTAAAGGTTGTTGCCATTTTGTAAAAGGATGGTAGATATACTAACTTAAGCCTCTACTGATTTTATTGCTTGTAATAATTACAAGAAACTATGCAGTATGTGTGTATTGGAGGGTTAGGTGTGTGGGACTTGAACCCTGGTCCTTTGGCTGAGAGGCAGCAGTGCTAACCACTGTGCTATCTGGCCACCCCCCTCCTACTGTTCCCTGTAGGTATCTAATGTAGTTGCTTTCTTAAGGCTCCAGCTCACATTCTCAGGGAGGTAATCTGTTAGCAACCATGGTACCTGCAGTTTGGGCTGTGTAGTCTGTTTGAAGCTAAGCTGGATTTGATCTGGTCAGTGTTTGGATGGGAGCCTAGTTGGATTGTGGGTCTGGGAAGATCCTGGTTCTTTATTGTAAGGCCTCATTAAAGGTTGTTTGGTATCTTTTGGAAAAAGTAGGGGTGATGTCCTGACTAAAATCTGGCCATCTGATGATTTGTAGTGGCTTGCTGAAAATATCAAGCATGCTGTACATGAATATGTCAATATCTTACATTTCTATGTCTATTAAATATCAACGTAGCTTCCCGCCTATCTCGGGTGGCAGAGCAGGGCGCCGGGAATCCTCGGAGAAGATGGAAGGGAGAGAGAGCGCGGCTTGCCGCCGCCGCGGTGATTTCAATCTACGGCATCGCCGCAGAAAGAGAGCGGCTTGTGCTGGGGATGTTCCGCCTGGGCGGCCGTGGAGCTGCACTGATATGGGAACAAGCCCTATAATTACCGCTTCCCCATGAATGCGCGTTTGCGGACGCGAACAAAAGCTGGCTAATCAGACCAGGGAAATGACAAATAGAGTGTTTACTTCCAAGAGGGTGGCGCTCTGTTGTGGATACAGCATCGTCCGATGAATGGGGAGTTGTCAGATATCTCGGCTGCCTGGCAGACGGGCCCGTGTAGGACAGTCCCTGTGGTCCCTGTGCCCCGTGCTTCACTTCCCAGAGTCTTCAAACGGCTGACAAATAAACTACAAAATTGCTCGATTTCAATGTGAGCTGTTTGTAAATAGCAATGAAGACAAGGTTCATGTCACACCTCAGTATTCACAGATATATTTGTCATGGTTTTACCCTGAACATATCGTAATAGGAGGGGCTA
Organism: Hippopotamyrus pictus; assembly: GCA_026781145.1. Classification (NCBI taxonomy): domain Eukaryota; kingdom Metazoa; phylum Chordata; class Actinopteri; order Osteoglossiformes; family Mormyridae; genus Hippopotamyrus; species Hippopotamyrus pictus. The sequence continues at coordinate 345,131 of JAODLC010000013.1, forward strand.
TGGACGTCATGGGGCTGTGACGATTATTAACTGGGTATCACTATTATCAGACCTAGAGGAACTGAGGGTTAAGGGCCTTGATCAAAGATCCAATGGTGACATCATTTAGAAGACACTAGGATTTGAGCAAGGAAGGGGGGGGCTAAGGAAGGACGGGCATGAAGTCATGTCTGTTTGTCTGTTTGCATTTCAAAAAACTGATATATAACCTTCCGCCTCTTCAATATTTTTTTTCTAAATTCTCAAATCCCGCTCACCTCACGACACACTTTTTCTTTGCCTCCTTGCATGTTGCCATTTACCTAATGCTGCCCGTGACATAACATCAAACATTCAGTCTAAAAATACAGTTGAGTGGCAGAAATCAAATCGCAACACTCAGGGAGTAATCAATATAGTTTTCCCTCACATCAAAATCACATTTCACCTAATTCAAGCTTTCATTAGCGCTTCTGTATTTATTTATTACAGGTTTTTATCATTTTACATATCAGTAATAATTGTTATTATTCTCGATCTTATTTGTAAGTCATTTTTTGTGATTGTTCGTCACTGCATTCTTCATGATACTCCAAAAGTTGCCCGGGCTTGGGTGCCCCACCCCACCCAGTTCCACTGTCCATGGTTCGAGGAGCAGAGCTCCTATGCGAGAAGATGACAGAGGTCAGGTCCGTGCCATCACTGGCCTGCTGCTCCTCTGTCCATCACGTTTGAATGCCATGCCAGGTAGTCAGAAAAGCACTGTTATGAAGGCTCTCCTTTGTGTAACGCCTCATCAATATTAATAGCTACCGGGCCCTTTCACTGCCTGGCCGCTTGATGTTTTTCTTCCACGCTCCCCACCCTCACTGCCGGTGCCTCACTCTGCTCTCCCCCGAATCCAGGGACCCTTGAGTGTCACCCCATCACCCCTTTGTACTGAAAACTAGAGGCCATGACTTAATCTTCAACAGCACTTAATCTTCCCGGGTTGGTCTATTGAGGACCAAGGCGTTCCACATCTAGGAGGATACAGGGCATGCTTCCCCGCCTGTTGGGTTTAACTTGATCACCCATAACTGCTTCTCCTCCTGATTCCCCCACCCACCCAGTCTGTTTGGAGCACCGCCCAGGGAGCCCAACTGTAAATATTGGTTAGGCGCCTAATGTCGGCCTGTTTTCACAGAGTGACGTGATAATCCATCTCAGGCTGCCTCAGTTCCTCCTTTCTGCTCGTGTGGAGAGACATGGCCTCTTTGATGACGAACTTACAGTCTCGGGGCAAGATCATACCCACATAACCTTGATGCAGAAGACTGGCCTTGGACTCCTCATCTTCAAAAGGCTTCTGGCTCGACTCCGGCTCCACGCAAAACTCTATGTCACAAAAGCCTTAACGCCTGACAAGTTACACTGGGAGTTTATCTTGGATTCGGGGTCCAAGCCGTGGCCCGTAAATCTCCAACTGCACTGCACTGTATAGCAACAACATCTACAAATTGAAAAGTACCAGTGACGTTTGTTGGTTTAGTTGCTATGAGGACGAGGTTAGTGTATGGTTAACATGATGGGACTGGCCCTGCTGTCGAGTACTATTCAGTAACACCGATTCATGCATCCTCACCCTGGCTTGAATTTATACGCATTTACAATGCGTTACACCTGTTCTGCACTGGATCTAATTTTGCTTAAAATTCAGGGTGTTTTCAGGAAAATGGCAGCTGGCAGACACTGAAATGAGATCAAGATCAGCGGGATGAAGATTTTAGTTCTGGTAGGTGAGCAGCTCTCATTACAGGAACAAGCTGATGGTGCAGGATGGATTCAGCCCTCATCTGGACATACGGGGCTTACACTCTGGCATTAAACTGCACGCTAAGCGAGAGTGAAAAACAAAGAAAAGCCGCAGAGCGAGAGAGAGAAAGTGGGGATACGCTTCACCTTTCAAAAAACAGGAAGTTCCAAAACAGGAAGCAGGGTGACGGAAAGCGAGGCTCCGGCGAATTGTGAAATCCACTTTGCCTTTCAAATAAGCATCACAGGAACTGATTTCGTTTGCACTGGATTTTCCAGCACAGCCCGCATGTAGGCCACAATAACAGGCGCAGTGTAAACTAGGGACTTCATGTGGTTTACGGGGACTCCCCTGTGTGGGAGGTGCCTGAGGGAGGAGGGGACTTCAGCAGCATGTGCGTGGCCCACATTGGGCCTCAGTTTAAAGTCACAAGACCGTGGCCCCAGGTGTCTGCAAGCCCAGAATACCCGCTAAACGCCACCGTGCCCTCGTTTAAAATGCTCCAATATGAAAAAAAAAAAACCTCCGGAAGCAGCAAGTGTGGCAAGGACACCGACCATAATTTATCGCCGGTCCATTAAAAAGTTAAACACTGTCTGCACGTCCATTTATTAGCACATAAGTGTGATGATCTTTATCTGACCGGTCCAACACAGAGCAGCAGGGCTCGCATCACACTACGAAACAATCAAGCGCCAAACGGCAGAATCGATCTCAGACAAAAGAAAACATAAATACTGTGATGATGTAAGGTGGGAAAGTGCAACAGGCTGAAAGGAACCACAGACTTGCTTTGGGGGGGCCATGATGATGGGGTAGCAGAGAATTAAATTAAGGATTAAATTAAGGGTAGGATTAAAATTGAGCAGAGCCCTGAACGGTCCCTCTTTTGCACAGCAGTATCTAGAGTGTTGTATGGCTTCCAGAGATCATCAGTCTGTGGTGCTCTGTATGCTGCAGAAACAAACAGGTGGCAACGGCTTCACGGTGCTCTACCTGGAGGTAAATGTCTTCTTCTTAATCTGCGAGGACAAATCCATGCTATGCGACATCTGGCGCGCCTCCTCCTCCCGGCATCGAAACGTCACCGTTTTGGTTGCCATGGTGACGCCCGGACTCTTAGACCCCTCGGTCCGCACCTGGAGAACGGAACACGCCGAGTTATTCCGCAGCAATAAGTCACGACGAGCAGCGGAAGGCCGCGTTTACTGGGGCATGCAGGACCCCGCGTAGCAGCACCTGCGTTCCGACCACGCTGTCCCTGGTCCAAGGCCGCCCTCAGATTTACAGATTGCCAAACAGAAGCAGAATCTCCACCTGCTACACATGCAGCTGGCCAGGGACAGAGTAATGTCAGCCTGGATCAGTTAGGAGCTGGCGCTGGGTCGATTCCAGTCACACTCAGAGTACGACACCACAGAGGCTATCCATATGCAAACACACCACACGGTTCAGATAAGGCTTTTCTTTTATTTCAGTTATAAATGACAACATGTTTTTATATGTTCACTACAAGTCAGTGTTTTTTCTTGTGTGATTATGGCCACATTCATACTAAAGACATACTTCACAGGTAAGACACTCAAGAGAAAAGCCTTTAGGAAAAATATTATACTTTTACATTAATTTTGCATTTTATGTCATGTAATAGCATATGGCTTTAGTAGGAAATACATGTTTATTGCTTGTTGTTTCAATATACATAAAAATGTATATCGCTTTTATTGATTTTTATGAAAGACATGTATGATCTCTCCACATTCATTTGGTTTAACTAGACATGAGAAAATTCATGTTATTTTCTTAGAGCACAAAATTCATCAACTGATGCATTCCGTTCCTTTTCAGAATACTCATTCTAGTTGTGTGGAACCACTGCCCATGATTCAATGGAATTCACTCAAAGAATCATGCATAAATACTAATACTGAGAAATCATTCATTTAACATGCATTGTACATGAATTCAGGGCTTATATATATTTGATGGTACAATCATTTCATGTTTTTTACATCAAGGATCTTCTTATATGTCTAATGACACATCAAGTTCATTTGTATTGTACAGTATATTTATTTTGAGTGTCATATAAATACCTTATATGACTTTGGTAAAACACATGAGTGACATGTTCTTTTTAAAAATCTTTTTCATGTGGAAAGATGTGGAAAGATTTTTGTGTTGAGGAAGAGGAGAATCTGTGGTTGGCCCGTGTCCCACTCACTATGTTGTCTCCGAATCATTAGCCTTACGACTAGGCAGCGAATTAGCGGGAGTCATTTCTCAGGTCCAGCAAATAAAGACCACCTTCGTGCATTATCAATGAGGAAGCTCTATAGTCCAGTAGGTCTGTCGGGGCTGGTCTATTCTAGAACTTTTCATCTAGTGAGTGGCTGTCATACAAAACAGCGCTGACCTTCCAGTGACAACGGAATGCTGACTGCCCCGCAGTCTTTGCATTGCAGTGACGTTGTTCTCCAACAAACAAAAGAAGGTCCATTTGTGGCCTAAAACCCCACTATTGGATCACATGGCTCCTCAGCACCAGGGGGCGGCATGACAGTGCGGCCCCTCCCACCCCCACCCTGGAAGATAAAATGTAGAAGTGCGCCGAGGGACTGAAGCGAGCGGGCAAAATTTATGGAGCGAATCGCAGAAAGAGACCTTCCAGAGCGCCACGCCACAAACGGGCACCATGCCACCCCTAAAAATAAGCAGCTCTCTGGCCTGTGAAGGACGTGGGGGTGGGGGGGGGGGCTCACACCCATCCATCCCGGATGTCAGCTCGCTGGATCGACAGACAAACAAATCCCCAAAAGAACAAACAGACTCACTGGACGTGTGACCCAGAGACTGGAAAGCGACAAAGCCTGCAGAGAGCGACAGTGACGGTGACAGTGGGGACCTTTTTATCACCAAAATGATTCATTCCCCAGTCTGGAGACTCAACTCATCAATGGAGTTCTTGAACTAAGAGCCCCCAATGCAAGACACCCACGTGAGTAGATCGAAGAAAATAAGTACTTACACTTTGCTTTGAAAAGAAGAAGAGTCCAGGATCCTAGGCAGATGAAACCTTCTGAAACGAGTGAGAAGGACACTGACCTCCCCGGTCTCTCTCTATCGGTCCCTCTTTCTTTCCTGGCACAGAGTGTCCTTCAAAAGAAGAATGTGACCCATACAATGCCTCTTCTTTCTCAAGGTAAATATAGACAACAGGCCCCGCCCCTCTGTCCAAAACCCCCCCACAGCCAGTGTAACCTATCTGGGTGCTCTTACATGCAGTTTTATGGATGGTCACTGGGCATGGTGCAAAATAGCATGGTACAGACCTGGCCAAGGAGAGCAGCGGGGGAAGATCCTACTCAATGAGGTCTTGAAGAGACGTTGGAGACGTATTAAGACCGATGGAATTTAAAAAGAGTCTTTACAAGAACAGCACGCGGACATCATTTCATATGAAATTCACTATTATCTATACTCATATTTATGTAAGAACCTCAAACACTATGCTGTAGGTCAGTGTTTCCCAAAGCAGTCCTCAAGGCATACTGGACAGATCCACATTTTTGTTTCATCCCAGTTCCCTGAACACCTGACCCAAGGAGCTGTAAATACCTTACAGTTGTGCTGGGAACTGGGATAAAACGTCCAGTATGCCCCTAGGATTGCTTTGGGAAACGCTGCTGTCGATTTGTACTACACACTCGATTCTTTCATAGTTACTGTTTTAACTCGCGTTTTACATTGAGAATCATGTCTTCTGACTTAGGTAGAGCTGGACCAGGGGGTACTAGACCAGGGGATACTGGACCAGGGGGTACTAGACCAGGGGATACTGGACCAGGGGGTACTAGACCAGGGGATACTGGACCCAAGAAGACCGGATCAAAGTGAGCCAACAGTACAGAACCAACTGGAGCTGGACCAGGGAGAAAAAGTATACCCCTACTCGGAAGTTTTATGGTCTCTGCAATTAATCTGGGGGGCGGGGGTGAGAACAAGTGAGTGAGAGACAGGCAGTGTGAGCAGATCTTTTCCAGATGGCCGGAGTCAATGCGGCAGATTATCACTGTACCACGGGAGCGGGACCATAGTGGGGTGAGCCGAAAAAAAACCAAATAAAACAAATCGGGCATTTAAATTCCGGACGAGGAGACGGACCCCATGAAGAGCTCTGGGCTGCCCTTAATGGGGGACGGGTTCCATCCAAAACACCAGGGGCCCCATCCCCGACTGTGTTCCCGGTCGGCCATGATTGGTTGCCCTGAATCGTTCCACATGAGAGCCACCCCCCTCCAGGGCAGACGCTCTGGGTAATCATCCAAAGGCTGTCCTCCTGTTCCATGTGGGTGGGGGCAGGGGGGGTGGTTATTTTCTGTCCACAGCTGTCCCCAAGACAGCAGCGACCTTGGGTGAGGCAGACAATGAAGTGGGGGTTGCCAGGCCATGTCTCCTCTTATGTACCACCCGTCACCCCCCCTGCACACAGACACAGAGGCTAAGAATAATGCAGTCCAGTCCATCCCCTGGTGGGTCCTTTTTACAGTACCTATGTGAGAGTACCAACCGCAGGGCAACCCCCCCCCCGTAGCCCCCAGAAAGCATGCACATGTTCCTTCATTGTTGCTCCTGGGACTCAGTGAGAACAGCCAAAGACCTTCCGCGGGGAGCAGTCACCGGATAACGCACTTCTTAAGGACTGAAGACACGGTAAGAGATACCAGGGACCTGAGTGGGGCAAGACACAGAGGAGGGAAAATTTATCATCACCATAACTGGCAATTCTAGGATTTTTATAATGTGGGGGGCATAAGAGGGCCCATGATTCAAACACAGGTGCCAATTTTATCATTTGCCAATGATATGTTTTGAACTGGTCAGTGATGGGGAGGGTGCACTGTGGGAACCAATCAGCTTTCGGCATGTGGCCAGGACCCCTGTGGTCCCAGCCCCCTAAACTATCCTGCCATCAGTTTTTTTCAGGTAGAAAGATGAAAAATGAGCAGCCAGTAGGGGAGCAATTAGACTGGGAGGGGCAGTCATGGCAGCCTTGGCCAGACAGGTCAGCTGACTCTCCCCTCACACTGGAAATTTTGGTGTTGTGGCAGAATGCCGTTTCCTTTGTTTCCCAGTAAATATATCCCACGGCAAGGCAGAAAAAACTCATGAACAAACATTTAGAAAAGATAAAAATATCTTTCCTCATATGGCAAGAGGGGCTTGGATGTCCCAGAGCAAAGATAAACTGAGTGAGAGCACATGTGTTTATTTCTGTACCTTATTACCAGTGTTCTACTCCTGGGTTCTGGTGTCGTTTGCCCCAGAACAAAGACCCAGACCCTGACGCTCAAACCCCAACCCAGCTGAACCCCCCCTTTGCACATCCCGATTCCCTTCCTGCCACCCTGCTCAGTTCGCATCCCCAAATCATGCTGCTGGGTCAAAATGGGTCGATCTCTAACCCCCCCCCCCCCCATTTCTTAAAATGAACCAAAGGAGCTAACTGTGTCATGATCAGAGCAACTCACAGGACTAGAAGATGACTCATCCCTCCACATTCCTCTCACCAGCTCCGTCAGATATTTTCTACCTGCTGAAAACAACATCAGGACGTCACTTTAACTCCATGCAGGCCTCCCTGCTTCCTTGGAAGTCGATCCTTTAAACACAGATGTAGGTGTAACATCCCTTACAGGCTAATTTGTTCCAATGAAAAGGCTCGACAGTCTCCTTTTATCTTTGGCTGGTTTAGTTCTGCTCGTCAAATGCAGCATTACAAATTACCATCAGTCTCAAAAGTGGTTGGTTATTCAGTTCTTTAATTGCATGGCATTGCAATAATTATCACAGAAATTTATTACCTGCCCACACAAAGTTATAATACTAAATCATGCATGCACTTAAGCAAAGTTAAGAATGCAAGTGTATAAAAGTGTGTTGGGTCTTTATTTGAATTTGATTGTTGGTTTTGACTCTTTATCACTGAGGGTGTTGAACGAATGGGACGTATGACGGGTTGGTGTCCTCGTGTAACGCATGCTGGCATGAGGCCTCGGGGCACAGTACAGACGGCGAATATGGATCATAGGGCCTTTGTAAGGTAAGCATCACAGATCCCCAAAAAGGATCGGGGGCACCGAAGAAAGTTCTGCCTATGTTCAAGGCGGACTTAGGGATCAGAGCACAAGTTCATACGCAAAGAAAAATGTAAATCGTGCAGGAATTCCGTGCAGTGGGCTAATACGGCTCTTAATCTTAAAAGGAGCGGGTGAGGATAATGAAAGGACATCTCCCACCAAGATAAGAGCGACGGCGCAGAGGGAAATGGCTGAAACGGATATGCCTCCTCGCTTCCCTCAAAGCCGTCGGCGTCTTAAAGTTGCGATCGTAGCCTGTGCTGACGGCTTCCTACTTCCATCTTGCAGGAAGGCCATGCAGAAAATGGGATCCGCGGATGAAGCCTTTCAGTCGCGTAGCCTTTGAGGGCAGCTCTCTAAGGAAAAATCACATTTTAATCACTTCCTTACATCACTTGATCTACAGCTGGGTCAACGTTCTCTTTAAGTATGGCTATGCCCAGGCTTGCAATATATGTTCTCTGAAACATTCCAATAATCTTAGTCAGGCCTTGCGAATTTGTACATTGAGTAATCTTTAAAACTGTCTTAACGGATGCCAGTGTGCTTGATCACAGGTTCCTCAGAATCCATCGAGGCACAACAACAATGGGATTGACGCCATGCTTTCATTCTTGCTTTCACTGGACCAGATGAAGGACTGGAAAGACCAGTACAAGACAGAGGAGCTGTCATGCCACCTCAGGAAGGCCGCAACTGCAGCTGACTCCACTTAGGACTAATCAGTATAACTCCCTACTTAGGCCTCGCACCGACGGCACTGTAGTGCGAGGTATTGTTAGCCTGTCGCTACTGAGCGCTTTGACCCTTTGTTCTTCCCACACTTACGTTCCATCCATCTGGCCCTTCCCGAATTTCCCGTGCCTCCTGCCTGGCCTCCTTCCATTCCGCCCCTCCCCCCGTGAAGCTCCTTGTGGATTCCCCCTCTTCGCTCATCCGCATCTCCTTACTAACCCCCCGGCTCCTCGACCCTCAGCTCCTCCCTCAACGGCTACGACTTTGGATCTCCACTCGGCTCCTGGCGTTCCGTGCGGACGGCTCCTGGTTAAGACCCTGCGACGGCTCCAGACCCTTGCTCGTTTTGCCCCGAATAAACCTGGTTGCCTGGAATTCTTTGTGGTCTTGTTTGAAAGAAGAGAAGGGGTCTCTTGTCAGGACGGCGAGCCATGAGATGTGGGGGATGGGAGTGGAAGCTTCCCCCGGAGGGATTGTGGTCCTTTTTGAGGCTGATGGGGGCCTGGCTCTGATGGGACTGACGGCGTATAACCAATGCAAAGACAAAACGAAAAAAAAGGAGGGAAACGTGGACGCAGAAAGGCGTGTGCGTGTTGGGTCAGGATGTCGGTGTGCATCACTAGAGATCGCTTGAGCTGTGAAAAAGGAGGGAGAAACTCACAGCATGGAACTAGGAATGGGTGTATCCAACTAACGCCCCAAAAGAAGGTCATGTGACTCCTGAGATGGACACGCCCCCTTTTCCACAAAAAAAACCCCCCACGGGATCTTTGTGTGTTACAGAGGGCGTTTGATCTCATCTGAGAGGCAGCTGGATGCGTGTAGCGTGTTTTATCTTCACGGCTTCTTCTCTTTCCCTTTCACCTCATGTGTGCTGAGGTGACATCTCGCTCCCAACTGTCCTGTTCAAGAACACTAGCCGCTAGATGCGCTGACACTTCAGGTTTGGCGGGTTCTGCTTTTCTCACTAGCCTATTGTTCCTGTTCCTTATGTCAGGTGTCATTTTACCAGATGAGTCCGTGAGAAGTAAATGTGCTGTGTTAATAATAACATTTCACCTTCATCCTCTTGTTGTCGCTGCCCTCATCTTCCGCTTCTCTCCAGCACGCAGTGTTCTCGCATGTGGAGAACTGACTCACCGACAGCATTTCAAAGGCACTCTGTTGAGGTCTCTGAAGCTCTCTTGACGGCGAGTCAGAGAGTCAGAGATGGCGCTTGACACACAGTCTCAGAAACGTAACCCTGCTCGTGACGAACGCAAAACGCGGGCTTGCCATTCACGCGGGCGATTGCCAATCTGACTGCTGACGACTTATTAGGAGACACCAGCGGGAGCTTCAGAGAAATGTCTCTGGATGTAAACTAAACAAGTGTTAAGAGACCTATTTAAACAACATTAAATAAAAAGCACATTCTGAATAAGTTAGAAATAAAGCATCCGTCTGGAACAGAGGGGGATGTCCTCTGTGAGATAAAGATTAACCTTCAGAGACTCATGTGGGAAAGGGAACTCCATCTCCCTTTGGGCCCTGGGGTGATTGCCCTGAATGGGAATGTGGTGGAAGTCATTTCCCATGGCAGGGAAAGGCAGGCGGGGGGATGTACAGGAAAGGGACAAAGATTTAAAATTCCAATGAAGTCTCATGTCTGAAGCCTACAGCTATACCGCAAGAATATAGAGATTCTCCTTACTAGCTAGCAATTAAATCCACTCCATTAGTACACCTAATGTATTTCTCTTTTTATTCCTCCAGAAAACGGCTCGTGGAAGCTCCTTCTGACAGCAGCAACGAAAATGAAAAAAAAAAAAAAAACATGCAGCTCGGAAGTTGTAATTAGAGGTCTTAAATTGATTACGATTGAGTGATTTAGCTGCCGAACCCCATTAATCTCACAAAGGCAGACAACAAATGTGTAGAAGCACGCTTTTGATATTGGCACGCTGAAGCTTGCTTTTTTTTTCCCCTCCAGTCCACCCGCCGCTTCGGCAGAGCGTAACCTAGCAACCGGTTGCTGCGTGCGTGCTCAAGCTTTCCCGCATTCGACCGTCCGGTCGCTCGCTCGCTCCCGCTCTATCCGTCCGGCCGCTGACTATTTTTGGCGAGCGGGCTGCAAACTCACAAAGCAGCTCGGGGAAGGGGACGGGGGTGCGTTAGCAGGTGCTGGGGGTCAGAGGTCATATCGTTTACGTGAGACGTTTGTCTGCCGTTGTGAAGGTGAACCAGGAAGTGCGCAGAATTAATTTCCATTTACATTTCCTTTATTTAGCAGTGGCTTTCATCCAAAAAGGCAGTCCCAGAAATGACAGGGGGATTAAGGGCCTTGCTCAGGGGCCCAAGATTAAATGACTCAGCTGACACCAGGACTGACACCAACGACTCTCAGATCACTAGCATGTTCTGCTAGATAAGAAGGGAAAGACACACAGTGGCCAGAACGCCACCATAAGAGGCAGACTGCTGCTTACATTATGGGTAAAATATTTGTGTACATCTCAAGTGGGGCAGTGGGTGGGGTCCAGCTGAAGGGTGTTCCGATCCTGGAGGTGGTGGGTGATATATTACTCTGAAGAGAGTGCTTAGCCGAAACATCTTAAATCTGCACGACCTCCTGTCAAAACCATCGGCTCTGGATTCACAAGATGCATTTGCTGACATACAGACCTACTTTTCTAGGGAAGTTCTCGGTAGGCCTGAGACCCTCAACATCCCTATGGAACACACCGGCGCGCAGGAGCGCGCTGATCCTGGCACGACTGGCCTGAATGCCTGTGGCGCTCGACCAACCGAATGCATAATGATGCAAATGACTGGTGCGGTTTGCCAGAGATCTTTATTGCATCATGGTTACCAGAAACAAGAGTCTCTTATCTCATCTGGTGCTGTGTGAGGCTCGTACGTCGAGTTACTCACACGGGGCCACATGTAACAAAGAACACAAACACACAAACCAGATGGAAACACGAATGGCATTAAGGATCACGTCTGCCACCAGCAAGCAATGCAAAGCCGTGCTGCGTGGTTTCAAATGCGCAAGCCCAGCCTGGAACCCAACGCGTCCCCTCTGCTACCCAGCGTTATGGATGCTCGTGTGCATTCATATACGTGGCGTGCATTTCACAGACTGCGGCCTCGGCGAGTATCAGAGGCGAGGGTTTGCAGAAAAGCCTCACGGGAATGGTGGTGGCTGCATCGTCACCAGCCCTGCCGTCTTGTCCCGGATTTGTCGTACGGGGACCGGGATCACGGACCGTTTCTCTCCGCTTGGAATGTGATAGAGCAGCTCCCGGGCGGGAAGGTCAGCCCTCGATTTTCACCTCCCACCTTTCGAGGAAGGTCCCGACCCCCCCTTCCTCAGGCCGAGGCTGAGAGTCCGCTGTCCCCCAGTGCGGGGTCTCCCCTGAGGCTGTGGCTAGGGGGGGTGCACCTGGGATCCAGTTCTGCATGTAGCTGGAGGGGCAATTTGCCATAGTCTGAGGTAGAATTAAAGCTGGGGAGTTTGACATGGTGTCCGGGGTTTGGTGAGGATTAGGGGGGCTGAGGGGTGACCTACAGAACATGGGATTAACCTGGGAGGGCAGGTACGTCCTTATAACATGGTCCTCCGTCGGCATGGAGTCCTGGCTCTCCTCATCCTCCTGTATGATCAAGCAGGACAGCATGGGGGCCTCCTCCCTACAGGGGAGTGAGGCTGAGCCCAGGTCTCCTGGAGGTATCTCCGGCGTCAAGAGGGCAAACAGCTCGGGGAGCTGAAGCAGCCCGTTGGGGCCCTTTTGGGTGAGCAGCACCAGGGGACCCGGCTCGGGCTCCAGCATCAGTGGCTCCCCAACAGGTTTGAAATGGGCGGGGCCGTCGGGCATTACAGTCATCTGCAAGCGGCCCCCTCCTGCCTCTGTGTCGGGGGCGGGCTGTTGGAACCACTCAATTTTATTATTGTCATACTGCACCCCCGCCACGAGGCTATAGTGCGTGGAGGACTGGGCACTGTCCATGCTGCTTTGCAGCAGTCCCTGCTGGTTGGCATAGGAATGGCAGGGGAGAACTGCATCATTGCAGTGCTGCAGGGGGTGACACTCCTCCCGGCTCACTAATCCCTTCGCCTGCAGGCCATGGGGGTCGATGGAGATGTGTGGGGTCACGGTGCAGAACTCAAGCCTGCTGATATAAACGTTCTCCTTGGAATAGTGCTGGCATGACTGCAGAGGCTTGTTTCTCGTCAGCGTCTGTAACAAAAGGCACAAGTAAGGACCAGGATATCCGCTGAAACATCAGGCGTCGTGGGCCGCTTGGATCATCCTCAGTCTTACTGTGTAAATATTGACATTTTTTAAGCCCATTTCCTTAATAAAAGCATTAATGAGAACATTAAATGAGATTAATATGCAAACGAGAGGGATTAAGATGAACTAATTCCTGGTTTCTAATATTTCCTTGCGCCTGTTCCTTTGTAAATACCACAGAGAATGTAAGTAACGGAGATTTAGATAACTCATGGCGAGCTTTCAAATCCACTCCATCGCTTCATTAAATCAAACATGCATTAAATGCAGGACTGCGATATCATTAATGAAGCCCCGTTCTGCTAATCAAAGCCGGGGACGCTCTCCGCGAGGAGGTCTGCCTCAGAGAAACACGTCCTCCTTTGAAACGTGAGACTGTGAAGGTGATAAGGACAGAGCTCGGGGCGGCCCAGCCCATTTGCAGGCAGGCGGTCTCTCACCAGAGAATAGGGGACCCGGCTTTTCCTGCTGACGTACAGCCAGACGGTAGTGGTGAGCAAGGCCGTGATCAGCAGGACCCCTACCACGGAGGATGTAACAAACAGGGGTTTTAAAGGCATCGGTCCTGGTGGGAGAAGAGGGGAGATGAGAAGGTTAATGTTACGGGCTGGTGTGTGACCATCCCTGCCATACCTGCGCGGGTCTTGTGCAAGCAGCCGTGTGTTTGCTTTGCAAGGTACACCGAAAGTCAACAATGAAGCTGGGTCACTGTCAAACCCGTCAAGAAATAAGCCTAAATATCCTCCGGCAATGAAGCTCACGCTCATGTAGCAGGAACACATGGTCGAGTTCTCGTGCAAGACAGAATCCCTTTCGCTTGGACGTGATTGGGCAAAGCACTTTGAGCAGTGCTTATGAAAGAGGTTCTAGTACTGTGTTGCGCTGTAGACACTGATTGGGCTTTCGCCTCCGTAATCCGCTGTGTTAATAGCTGGAGGTTCTCGCGTACCTCCTGCAGGAGGTGCTCGTTTCCAGGCGGGGGTGCCTCACTCAGGAGGTCCCCGCTCCGGCTGGCCAAGTCCAAGTTGGGACAGCCAGTACTCAACCTCTTGCAGCGGACCGAGACGCTGGTTCTCGGTCCGCTGCGGTGTGTCTTCTTGTGGGTCTGTCATTCTGTCACGATCGCGGTGGTCGAGCAGGCAGGAAGCGGCGGGAAACGAGGGTTTATTTGGGGAGACAGGGCAGACAGTGACGCACATCACGTCAATGACGGACACCCGACTAAGGAAGACGTGGACTGATATACATGAAACAAGCTGAAATAACAGGGAACAGCTGGGCACGATCGGGGAAGCACACGTGGATGATGAGGGAGCGTGGCACACACGAGGATCGGACGAGCTGGGCACGACATGCAGTACCTGTGTGGGTTTTCACGTTGAAGACGGCAGCGTCGCTGAGTCGTTTTTTGTTGTTGTATTCCACTGTGTAGGTGGCCAGTCCGCAGTACTCAGTGTTGGGTTTCAGGCCTTGCACCGTCACTTCCCTGCCATCTGAAGTCTTTGGTACGACCAGACGGTACAAAGCTGAAGTTTATGTACATTCCCATATTACATTGAAGTATGCCAAGTGCAGGCCATTTTAAGGGTAAACCTAAGCTGTATTATATGGATAATATGGTCAGGGGGCGTACTTACATTGGTGTGGAGATGTTTCTGCGGGTCTAAGATTTTGTCACACGGCTGCTGCACGGAAAAAAAAATATTTGGTTTCTTTTAAGTAAACATAATGAGGTACTCTTGAATGCCTCGCCCCAGAGTATTGCCACCACCCCTCTGGCACAATAGTTACAACGGAGCCTGGAAGAAATTGTACTGATAATAGTGGCAATAATCTGATAATAAAGTAGAGTGCCAGATGTTATGATTACTCGACATATCAATGATGCATGGTAATGTCTCGGGAACCTGCAGTCTGTCCTCACTTTTGCTCCCTCCCAGCTCCCAATATATTTGTACCAAGCATTTGGTGTTCTTCAGTCTTTGATTCATTCTTGATTTTTTTTAGATCAGGTGCACTGGGACCTGGGAGGGAACCAGTGTAGACTGTCTGGGGGTCCCTGAGGGCTGGGTGGAGAAACGCTGTTGGGGATCACAGTGACCTTCTCACCAGTACCAAGGCTTTTTAATAGAATCTGTTCAACAAGGGTTGTGAGTCATAAAATAGTCGATACTGGAAGTCTATAGTGGAATACTCACAAAATAAGGCACACTTTGACTCCTACTCTGACTCCCACATTAAGGCATACTCTGACTCCCACACTAAGGCATACTCAGACTCCCACACTAAGACAGACTTTGTCTCTTAGTCTGACTTCCACATTAAGGCATACTTTGACTCCTGTGACTCTCACATGAAGACGAACTTTGACTCCCTCTAGGTTGATACCTGTTCGGCCGGGGTCAGCTTGACAGTGTAAGAGATTATAACTTCTCTGTGTTCCCTCTGCAGCTCCTCCAGTGAGGCTCTGTTGTCTGGACCCACTGGGAGCTTCAAGGTCAAGGTCACTGATTTCATCACAGGGGAGACGGACACCTCGGGACTCCCCAGGATGGCTGCAGAGGTACGGAAGGCAAAGCCAAAGACAAATGAAACTAAGGAATGATTTATCTTTCGCTGAATGCTGGACAAAGACTGAAATGGGTTGGGATTAGGAGTGAAAATACAGTAAACCTTTGCTTAACGTTAAAAATGGCTGCTTCTGTGGTAAGCTGAACCTGCCCCCCCCCAACGCGACATTTATATTAAGGCTAATTCGCAGGAAGGAGTCTGATGGGGCACTCTTACTGTCTCTTATTGGACAGAAACGGGGTGAGAGCACTGGCTTGCCCCCATTGGCTGCGACTCTCCCGTGGTACAGCTCCGTGATGTCGGTCGTCTCGGCCGTCAGGTCACATGACAGCGCTGTAATGTTCTGACATTCCTGCTTCTCCTTCCACTCACTGCCGTAGCTGCGGAACGACAGAGGAGACGCAAACAGTTCCATGTTAATGAAGCCGAATGCCGAGCAGCATATACCCCGTGTTAAAATCCTGTGATGGGCATAACTTACAGAACCTTAGAACGTGGCAATATCCCTCGAAACACAAAACACTTCCTGCTGTGTTGTTAAAAGGCACAGGCAGGTAATTAGTTGTCCGCTGTCTAACAGATCTGATTCTGCAGCATTCCCGTCTACACGGAGGACTGGGACGGGGTCTCACTATCTCTGAGCTCTGATTCCCTGGGGAGATCAGACGCATGACGGACATGATTAACGAATCGCAGAGGTCCGGTCCCGGCCGGGTGCAACGCTCACTGTCACAGCTAATATTCACCGCCAGCGTCCCGTGCGTCGAGAATGACAGAAACCACACCACGCGTGACCATCAACGGGCAGACCCGTGACATCGATCGCGCACTCGTGAATGAAGCGTGCCCAGCATTGTGGGGCGCCGTAAGCTCGTGGAAGAAGCAAGGGAAGGATGATATTTCATGTCCGGTTGACAAGCCTGCGAAGTGAATCGGCAAGCTGGCTGGAGGGATGGCTTTGTTACCTCCCACACGGCCAGAGATACGTGCCTATATTATGGGCAGCCGGGCTGCTCCCATGTCCCACAGCCGCTCACGGACCCAACAAAAAACGTCTTTATGCTTTGGCCAAGGAGCGATAACGTGGACATGGAAAACAAACAAACAGATGAATGGACGGCAGAAAGAATCACAGAGGCGGCTTTTGATGGAAACAAACCCCGTGCATGAAACGACGCGTCACAGCGGATCGCAAGCCGGCGAAAGACAAAGACCATCCCTGCGGGCCGGGCTGGTTAAGTCCCGGTGGTCATTCGAGCATGCGAGATAACGGAAGGGGAGGTCTCGCGGGCGACAGAATACGGTGCTGATGGAGGTGCGGATGGGGTCACGTGTGTCAGCCAGGTCGGACTTCAGGCTCAAGGCGGCGCACGGCCGCCCGGGCTGCATGATAACAAAATGCAAATGATGCGGCGACGCGGCGCTAATCGTTTCAATGAGGACCTGAATCACCCTGGACAAGAAAATCCTTCAGATCACTTTAAATGGATTACATTACCGTTTTGACCCCCAGGCGCAAAAGAGTCTGGAGAATCCATTAAAGTTCAGACGGGATCAATTCATGACAAGTGAGCAAGAAATAAAGTGTTTAAAGGGAAGGAAGGATACTTATTTCAAATGAGGCGCACACGTGTGGCTCATGTAGCCGCGGCCCAATGTGGCGTTATTGTATTTCGTTTCTCTCCTCTCAGTCTTTGGTGTTACCCCCCACCCCCACGTGCGTCTGAGTTTCTATGTTCTCTCCGTGGCATCCTGTTTCCGCCCGCAGTACAGAAACTTGCGATTAGGTGCTGTCTCTGAATCGTCTTTGGCGGGTGTGAGTGTGACTGACCCATGCAGGGTGTCCCCCCGCCTCCCGCTCTAAGGCTGCTGGGTCTCAGAGACCCTCCACTGGATCAGCCCTGAGCCAAAGTGCAATATGTTTGAGTGATTTGGTCCTTTCAATTGCTTTTAATTAGAAATATGCCCAAAAAACCTTGAACTCAGCAAAAAAATAACTTGAGATAAACAGCCAACAAACCTCTCTCACAATTTGAAAAAAAATTGAGACATGAAGCTAAATTTGGTGAAGTCATCCTGGTACATCTAAATAGAAATGTACTTGTTTCCATGGACACAGCTACTCTGAAGCCAAAAGCCTTTTTCTTGTGTGATCTAATAAGGGATGTACATTACTAAATAATGACATATGTAAATACCCAATCAGCCAAGTTCAGAGCCCCCTGCTGGTCTAATTGCACTTTTTCTAGATCCACGCCAGTTTCTGCGAAGACCCTAAGGTGCAGCAGTCTATGGAGAGGAAGTCATTTTGTTGCTGGCAGTCCCTGCAGATGGCTGTATCTCTGAGGTAGATCTGTTTTCTATTTGGTTATGACATATTACCACATTACCCCAACAAACAACTATTATCTATCATGCCAGTGCATATGAGTACTGTGGAGTCTTATAAAAGCACTCAAAGACTTTGGAATTGTCTGTGCCTCAACAAAACCCAAATGATATGAGCCCAACCCCCTTATATTCAAGAAAGTAGAAGGAGTTAAACTGCTATGGG
This sequence comes from Hippopotamyrus pictus, assembly GCA_026781145.1. Taxonomy (NCBI): domain Eukaryota; kingdom Metazoa; phylum Chordata; class Actinopteri; order Osteoglossiformes; family Mormyridae; genus Hippopotamyrus; species Hippopotamyrus pictus. The sequence continues at coordinate 363,185 of JAODLC010000013.1, forward strand.
GCGATCTTTGGCGTAGCACGTCAAGCCTTAGGCTCTGCCAAGTCACAGCAAATGATAAGCTGAATTAGCGCAATTCCGTTAGCACCTCAGTCTGAGACTCTGCCTTTACCCCCCAGCTCAAGATAATGAATAATACAGCTGTCTTTTTTGAAAAGGTTTCTCAGGGACATTTTATTACCCTTTACTCTGCGGTGGGGATGACTGATGGTGAAGAAAACTGCCACACGCGATGCCCTTGACTGGACGACAGACTTTGTGAGGTCACAGCTTATCAGCAGATTTTGTTTATTTATCTATTAATTTTTTTACAGCTGGGCTCTTCCAATGAGCAGAAGACTCTGGTAACACTTTACACAATGGGCCACAACTGCTTAGTAATATCTCAGTTACTACTGAAATAAAAATCAAGAACAAATCATGAACAAATGTAGCCACTATTTGAGATAAAAGATGCATCACCATTCATTGATCATGAACAAACATGAGATCACTATTTAACTGTTATTCATTACTTGTCCCTTCAGTACTTCCTTAGTAGCTCACAAAGATTTACAGAATTAACAGATATAGTAACAAATATAGTAACTGCTTGGGATGAAATATGCATCATGATTCATTAATGATGAATTTACATGAGAGTTTTTCATGACTTGCTCGTTCAGTAGTTCTGTCAGTAATTCACAAAGGTTTACAGAATTACATATAGTAACAAATATAATTGCTCAAGATGAAACATGCATCACGATTCATTATTGATGAATTGATCTGTGATCAGTATGTAACTAAGACTTAGTTTGTGGTTAATTAATACCAAAGTAATACCATATTATTTGTGCCCCAATAAGTAAAGTGTTACAAAGATGATTACATAATAGCATCCGGCAACGCGGGATCCTGAAGAGGAAAGATAACTGTATGAATACAATGGAAAAACATTGTTGTTTGAGTAATTCCCATGTGAGGAAATGGCCGTCTGCTGGCAGGTACTCACATATTGTACTGAACGCTGTAGAGAATGGGTTCATCAGTACTGTTTGTCTGGTTCCAGCGAAGGACGTTGCGGAAGTTTCTGGACTCAAAGTATGGGTTTCCAAACTGGAGCACTTGTGCAATCGAACAACCTGAAGAGGGGCCAGACGGAGCCGGGTGAGCGGATTACCTCATTGCTATGGGCAACGGGAAGAGGGTCTGTCAGTTCTGACATTCCAGCAGAAAAACTGAGTTTAGTAGGACAGGAAGACTGAAGGAGACCCTGCATAGTTTTAAGAGTGCTTCCCCTCGGAAGAGCAGGTGCTCTTAGGCCTAACGAGTCCCTATATCCCCAGTTGCTCCAGTGGAAGAATCGGTCCCATCAACTGACACTGGGAGTTTGGCATCTTAAGTGGACCAGGGGTCTAAATTTAGTCCATCTGAGATTACAGGGGCCACGATCTCTCCACACTAACCTCACACAGCACTATTTCAAAATACCAAATGTCCAATAGCAAAGTCAATCATGCCATTATGTCCTTAGTTAGTCACCAGAATACATACAAACCGTACATATATACATACGTATGTATGAAGCAATACTGAGAATACAAAGTCCGTGGAAGCTTATTAAACACTATAGATTATTCCACACCACTAAAAAACACTTTTTTAAGGACTAATGAAAAGTCTGACAGTACAGTCATATTTTATGCTGTCCAATAAAGATTATATTTCCAATGGAGCCTTCACATTAAAGTGAAAAATATTAGGGCTCAGTCCTTTTAACAATTCACTAATTAACTTGCCTCCCCACCAAGCCTCTTTAGCTCATAGCAGCACCCACCATTCGCCGAACACCCCCGACAGCGACCAGCGCAGACAGACCCTGAAGGCACTCACCGACACAGCAGAGGACTAGAATGGTGGATCTTGAAGACCACATGGCCGGCAGATGAGAGGAGCAATATCCTTTAAGAAGGCCAGTCTTCCAGAAGCCAAAACTCACATCTGGCCATTGAAAACCAAAGTGAGGTAGCTGACAAGGAGGAGACCAGCCTACATGTCACTTCTCTGCTTGGTCCGAGCCAGTTTGGAATTATGTCTCACCTGAATCACACGCCGTATCGCAAGTACCTTATACAGGTGCGCAGGCGGACTTTGGAACTATTGTTGTTCCTGATTTCTTTTTCTCACCCCTCCCAACTTCCCCTCCCTCCCGTTCTCACCCTCACGTCCTCCAAGCCGTGGCCGTTTCTCGTCTTTCAGGTTTTCACGGAACTGTCTGCGTGCCTTTCTTTGCAGTCATCGAGGCAGTGACAGAGAGAGAGAGACACGTTCCATTTGTGAGAAAGCCACACACTCACAGAACCTCGGTGGCACTCAAAGCGGCTGCTTGGGGAAGCACCCGCCGGTGACACGTGCCGTGAACCTGCCGGGCGTTAGCTTGGCGTCATGCTAGTCAGCTTCAGGCAGACTGCTACTTTTCTATGGTAGTCATCATCAGGAATGACGATATAAAATTAAAGTGTTCGGTAGGTGGATCTTCAGCATATAAATATAACTTTTTAAGAGTTTATTCAAAAAAGGATGACACAATTCAAGACAAAAGTTTTTCCTTCACATCAGACTAGTGTATGTGTGTGTGTGTGTGTGTGTCTCTTGGTTCCTGACTGACTTCACGGCTTTCTGCCATGTGACATCTCCCCCACCTTCCATACTACCAGTGCTGCCCCCCTTGACTCTGGCGTCTTTCCTACTTTGACCTCTCCAGCGCTCATCCTGCCGTCAGAAGCAACACATTCACCTGCCTACCCTGACATCAGCATCCATAACTCCACTGGACCTTACGCTTTTAATCTGAATTCCTCTGCCGGCCCCAGGAGGATGGGCTCCCCTTTTGAGTCTGGTTCCTCCCAAGGTTTCTTCCTGAGGGAGTTTTTCCTCGCTGCTGTCGACTCTGGCTTACTCTCTGGGAGCTTTGGGTAGGAATAATGTAAAGCACTTTGAGACAATGTCATGTTGTGAAAATGCGCTATACAGATAAAATTTAATTGAATTTCAGACATGGAGAAAACAAACAGAATAAGGGCACCTTAAATCTGTTATGTCGGATGGGGGCCCTCGTATAACTGCAATTAAAACTCACACTATCTGTCAAGGTTGCCCAGCACACCGGATGTAAATGTAGAGAAAATAGGGAGTGCAATATTTCTCTGAAACGCAAATGCAAACCATGACTCGCCTCCCAGCCAATTAAAATTCTACATTAAGGGGGTCACAAAGTAAAACTCAATACGTGAAAGGGCTGCCCTTTGAAATGAGGTTATGCACATAGCAGGAAACCAGAATTATGTGGTTTACAAAGTTTCAGCAAGCAAATCTGTAGCAAGAAACAGGTACCCCTGATAAGAAATGTTTACATTTGCTGTCAGATAAAAAGAATTACATAAGTTTCATTACTTCTGTTACGCTAAAGTGTCAACACGGGACACAGAGGAAATCAAAATGGACATTTTAGCAACAGAAACGTCGAGCAGGCGGAAACCTTCTCCCTCTAAAACTGAACATGCAACGCTTAAGGACGCTGTCGAAAGCCTGGAACATCACAACCGCTTCTCATGGCATTTTCCACATTCTCTTTTCCTTTCTGCTTCAGAAGCCGGCGGTTCTCATGTCAATGTATGACAAATTAATTAGCTGTCCCGCAATTAGCTTATTTTTCTTCCCTCCCTGCAAACAGTGTTGAAATGCTAATCAGCGATGCCGAAAGGAGGGCAGCGACGACGCGGGGAAAATTAAGCCAAACTAAATAAACAACGGGTCTCGCAGCGTGGGCGTCCACACGGCGGTCTCCTGAAGAAAACAAGCGTCGGAAAAATGGGAATGTTGCCGCCGGAACACCTGGAAGCGAGCAGCCCCGCAATCCGGCCTAGTGGCAATCAGAATCGGCTTGAGCTGGTTTTGGCCATCAGGTACCCAGAACATCTACACTGACATGAAATACTTAGTTACTTTGTAATATTGTCCTAGTTTCCCGGCCTACTGCGTAACACCAAAGATTGCCATGTTCGGAAAGTCTTCCATGTTGTTTTCACCGAAGGATAACTAGGCCTTTGGGGGGGGCTCATCTGTCTAGCATGCGCTAACTGAGCTATTATGAGCAAACCTTGCTGTGATATTTTCACTACTCCCCAAACAGCTGCTAAACAAACAGAAAAATAGCCAGTGTCACTCCTGGAGGGGAATCATACTGCCATTTGCGACCGCTGAAGATATAGGGGTCACTACTACAGCTTAAGGGTGTGGAACTCACCTTCGATTCAGCATGTAATTTAAAAGCCACTGCCACTGCGTTAGCGGTGGGGGAGCTAAGACTTCAAATCCTGCCGTTGGGGGGATCTGATACCAAACACATCTGATGACAAGCGCTGCTCTGAGATGTGAGAAAGCAATGAGATGTGGGGCAAAACAGGCACATCTACTGAATTTCTGTGTTTCACGCAGTTTATAGCAGCCCTGAGTGTCTTTAAAACAATAAAATGTTTATTGATTTTACCAAATAGACTAATGTGAAGGAGACTAAATTTGCATAAGAACAAATTATGCTTCTTGTGTTTCTTCTGTTTTGCACAATGCCTATTGCGTGCAACTACATACAGCAGTAACTCCAAAGTCCCACCGGCAATAATGGCTTAAGCAAACTTAATCTGCTTCTGCGTGTTGATAACCTTAGTCGGCCATGACTGAACTGTGCATGTTGGGTCCAAAGGAAAGATCTGTAACACTATTACAGAGCAACTTGCTGCTACCTCAGGTAATGGTGTTATAATAGAGCAGGTCGACTATAATGACAATAATGGCAATAGGTTTAACTGATACTCCAAAGAGATTTGGCTCCTATTACTAGGAAGTCAGAATCCATTCTCGGTGATCATGTTGCCTACCAGAGTGGGTCGGACATTGGCCATATGATATCCATGAGGAGACTGTTGGATAAAAAATGGTGTGGAGAGACCCCTTAAAAATAAATAAATAGATAAATAAATAAATGTCTCTCTGAGCAGGCAACAGACTGAAGGTAGTCTGGCCTGGAGGTCCCACTGTTTGTCTTCAGCCTGGTGAGAACTTGCTCCTGGATCAGAGCAGAGCAGTGAAGGTTTTGGCTTCTCCTCCACTGTCCGCGGTACCGTTTTTCTTCTGCGGTCCGCCGTGGTGACCTTCAGCGGCCTGCTCTCAGGCCCTGCTTTTATCATTCCAGCTGAGAATTACAGGGAGAAGGCTCAAGGCTGACATTTAAGTGTTTTCTGCAAAGGGAGGGCAGGTGTCTGGAAGTGGAGGGGGGGGGGGTTCATGTTCTATGTGGGGAGCAGGAACCTCCGGTTGAAATGACAGCTCCACATGGGGGCCTTTTCACGGCCGCTCATCTGCCACCCAGGGTTTGAAATATCAATCGATAGGCCCAGCAGTCCAGCTTTCAGGTACACTGCTGCCCGGGGGGCTTAAGGTACAGAGCCCCCACATGAAGGCATTGGGCCGGTCTTGGTCTTACTAGCCTGACCTTATACTTCAGGGAAACCAAGATAATTAAGCAGGCTGGAGATTACAGTCATCCGTATCCGTTGGAAACGGAGCCACGGGTCACATATGATGTCTGTTTTTGGGCAGCCCCACTTGATGAAACACCCAACACCTACTCCAAGTGCCTGCTGAGGGTGAGGGGGAAGTGAGCGCCCCCCCAACCCCAGCCTCCGAGAGGTTGGATGGGATGTGCCCCACAAGACTAGATAATAATCTCTAATGATACCGCTTTCAATGAGGTTAGGGACGATGAGGGGACCCCAAATTAAAAGGGACAGAGAATGTGTGGCCCAAGGTCCTACTATAATTACTTATATATAAATAAAAAGAACAAGTTTGTGCTGAACCTAAGCTCTTTATCTTAGAGGGTGCTTTGCATTGCAGAACTGAAATAAGATCGCTCATTTTCAGAACTGAATGCCAGTCAATTAGCCGGTAACACTGACCCACAAGAGTGGCTTCATCCTTGGTCAGGGTATTAAAGATGCAGAGCTCATTTGCACAACAGCCCTCTGCTGCAATCTCCCCCGAAATCCATCTGAAGTTCTTAGCTGCCGCTGATACATTCTTCCTGCTGTTGTCAGGTGGCAAGGGGAGGCATCGCCTCTTCCAAGAGGAGTGCCTCAAGGCTGGGTGCTCGGACCGCTCCTAATTCCCATCCATCGGCACTGGATCACAAGGTCCTGGCATTGCCATACACAGATTTTGCAGCTTCGCTTTTCTCATATCGCATGGATCAGTGCGTGCCTGGGGAAGTGCCACCGTCACCTGCAGCCACGAACTTCAGCTTCCCCATCTCATTTGGGGAAGCAAGTGTTTCTACCTCTGCCACTGGCCAGGCCTGCGTTGTTGCCCGTAACAACTAGCTTGTCTCCTACTACTATTTCATCACAGTTACTACAACATGGATATGTATATTTTCTTCTGGGGCCTAGTACTCTCAGTATTGCACTTGGATTATCTTCAAATCTCCTTTGTACTCTCCACAATCTCCACTTGCTCTCCACTCAACTGTTTTTTTCTTTCCATTCCATTGCCAGCATTGCCATAATTAAGAGGAACACTCGCCCGACTTCCTCCCTGTGTTGATGCTGAATTGCTAGGCCAACATACGGTTTTATAACACCTGAGCCACATGTTAATTTGTGTGTAACATCTGTATGCAAAGCACAAGCTGGTTGCTAATGTACTATGCAAATCTCACTCACGTCGGACTTATTTATATCCATAAGTGGGTGATACATGAATTGATGGTGTTTATTTGCAAAGGAGTCAAAGTCTGTTTTAGGAAGTGATGGAAAACACACAGCCAGAAATGGGGAAAAATGCTTAAAAATGTATTTTGATACAATATACCAAATACCCTATTTGTAGGTGCATCAAAATAAACTACAAAATACAGCCACCAAGCAAAGTATGAAAATAAACTATAGTGTTTTGGGTTCTAAAAATACAAAAATGCATTTCATGCATTACATTCTATATCAGCCTGTTCCATCACAAGCACACTGACTTAAATGGCAAAGCACAAGAGCAACATTCTTATCAAGACACAAATGTGAAACCAGACAAAAGATCAAATATTCTATTTGATACATCAAAGTATTTTGATACAAAATACTTAACATTTTTATGAAGTCAAATACAAACTACGAAATATAATTTTGTATTTAAAATACATATTTTATATACATCTATCACCTCTGCAAGTGGGCACATTCTCTCAAAGTTCATCACATAGCACCTACACACTGGCATTTAATTGGTGAACTGAACAGGAGGGTTAAGTAGCCATCTGCCTCTCCTTCTGTGAGTATGCATGTGATGGTCATTGTACCCACATTCTCCAAGGCCTGACCACCGGGAACAGGCCATTGCATTGACTTGCCAGGAACAAGCCATTGAATTGGCTCAGCAGAAACAGGCCATTGGATTCACTCACCAGGAATAGACTATTGGATTGGCTCACCAGGAACAAGGCATTGGATTGGCTCATCATAAACAAGCCACTGGATTGGCTCATCAGAAACAGGCCATTGGACTGACTCACCAGCAAAAAGCTATAGGGTTGCTCTCACCGGGAACTGGCCATTGGATAGTCTCTTGACCCCTGACCTTACTTGGCCTCCTCCTCAGAACATGCCCTCCTTCAGCTTGAAGGTCTTCAGCATTTCCCACAAAGTTCCATAAAATATGTTTGTGCAGGAAAAAAAATCTGAAACCAGTCTTTTGTGAAATTTATTTTATGCAAGTTTTGTCCATTGTCCCCATAATCTACATTTCTCTCCTATGAAGGGATCAACAGGCATTATGTCTGTGCAATTAAACCCTGATGGTGTCCAGAGGGCCTGGTTTACAGAATGTGGGCTTCTGAAACAGCGATGGAATAAAAACTCCATCATCCGGTCGTCTCCCTCACTCCAAATATCCCATTCAACTTCATGATTACATACACAGCCTGAAGCAGCAACACTATCGAAGCCGGCAGTATCTGCCGTGCCTGTGTATGCGAGGTTGGCATGGGAACAGGTCTCTTGTGGATGCAGGAACAGCTGTTGGCCGAGGGATAGCAAACAGGAGGTTGAGAACGGGAGGAGTCGATGTTGCCTGGTTCAGAGGAGAGACGCTGCAAGGGTCCGACTTGGGACCAAAGGATCTTTGAGCTCACGTCCAGGAACCGCAGCAGAGCTAGACACGTAGCCCGGGAGGATTCGGCTGATGAATAATGCAGCGGCCGCGATGCCGCCATCCTCAATTTTGGCATAAATATGAACAGAAGAGACCTGTGCAATCAGTGTTTCTCATAGCCTGCAGCAAAACATGCGTCGTTGCCACGCAAACAGAGCTCGCAACACTGACAGCAGAAGCACAATCTCCTCCGAGCTTTCTCCCACGCTCTGACCTTGAGGGCAACCAGCAACACTTCCCATCAACAGTCTCAGCTCAGGATTTAAGGGTAGAAATCGTACCCGGTACTGGCAGCGGAGAGTGAGAGAATATTAATGCTCCTTGCATGCTGTGGAGTCTCTGCTCTTATTTGATATTCACATGGATATTTTCATCGGGATGAGAAGCAGCATATATGAGTCCGAGCAGAAGAGCTTTGAGGAGGTAGTCAACCAAAGCCAGTCACACGTTTAGAATTGTGAGCTTATTGTAGTCTTTGAGATGGTTTTCAAAAAAGATGAGAACATCACTGTCACTGAGGTAGCAAATCCCCCCATGACCTGTGAGATATCAGCAAATTAATCTATAAAAAAATGGCAATATTGAGAAAACAGAAAATTTAAGTATGAATATAGAGTAATTATAGTGAATAATAAGACACCAGACATCCTGAATTACATGTAAGTTTCTGTTTTATATATTTATTTAGCCAATGTGCATTTTGAGAAAGTTGCGTCAGCCAGTCACTGGAGCAACTGGGGGTTAAGGGCCTTGCTCAAGGTCCCAATGGGGAAATCGGTCTGCTGACCATGGGATTTGAACCAACAACCTTTAACACGTAGGCACAAACCCACTGAACCACACACCTCCCCCAGACTTTGCTGGGCCTGATAATGGAAGAGGATAAGAGATTGAGGTTCGGAGCCAAGGTAGTTACTTCCACTTCATGTTAAGCATGATGTTTCCTTCACACCTCCTCCTGACCCTTGCTATGATTCCATGAAACGGGTCGTCATGGAGCCAGGGGACCATGACAGGCTGGGATCCGTGATATAACACTGCTCGTCATGCAACACCCTGCAGTTAAAAGCCTAGTAGCGAGATGTTGGCCTTGCTGCTAGAAGGCTTTCCTCAGGAGATACCTAAGAGATGGAGAGCAGCTGTAAGAGGACCCCAGTGACTTGATTCATTGCTAGATATCTGTACAATTAGGTCAAAAAGACACATTTCTCTTTCGTAACAGTCCTCGACAACAAGTGGCACCAGCGGACTCGTAAATCTGCATTAGCCAGACAGCCAGGGACATTTCTCAGACGTGTGCCTGCAACAGCCTTTCAGCTGGACATTTCAGAGGCACAGAGGACTGCTCCCCTGGAAGACACGCCCCCTTTGGCAGATTTATCCCCCACGCAGGACATGCTTCCAAACATTCCCTGTTTTTTCCAGCAACGAAAACAAGCAGTGGGTTGTTGTTATTAACCAACAGCTAATTTCCTGTAATAGGTAGAAGCAAAAGCTGTTTCGCCTTGAAACGTACGCCCACAGGGCACGCCATAAATAACCGTCGTTTAATTGAGCATGCCCACGCTGAAGGCTTCATAATACGCGAGCCAAAATCACGCTTGAAAAAGTGGAAGTTGACAAACACGCAAAACACAACTTCTTCTGCGATGGAGCTATACTGAGTACAATCAGATAGCTTCTGTACACAGACTGAACCCAGCAAGTCAGTCAGCTGACCCTCGCTGACCCTAGTTATGCCCAACAAAGTGGGGAAGAGAATGCAAACTACAGTTCCTAAAACGCACGCATGAACAAAGGCTGCTATCGGTGTGGCATTTAGCGGCTTCCAGAGCTGGCTGTGCAGCCCTCTTTATCTCGATTGTGTTGATGTTGAGCCATTTCAAAATGTTCCTGTCCCTGATACTGTAATATTATGAGGAAGCCTGACTTTAGGTCATTGTCTCATCTCAAAAACAAAAAATGGACCGAGTGAGTTTTGCAAATTTGTTCTTATACCTCCTTTCGTTGTGTAGGAGGATGATTTGAAATTCACATCGGTGCAGTGTCACGCAAACATCTATTGACTGTAGGAAAACTGCTGCTGCAAAAGTATTCTCTTTCCATCCATCCATCTACCAATTTCTTATCCAACATCGCAGGGACCCATTTTAACTAAAATTAATTGCCTCTAATATGTGTTCTCCAGTGAGTCTTCAAAATCCATACTTATCATCTGGAATGACATTTAAGTAAAAACAAAGAAATAAAAAACAAAAGAAGGGGACGACAAGAGCCAGAGGAAACCATACCTTAGCAACCCATCCATTTTTGATACCCACTTGCCCTCTGCAGGTTCCGAGGCCTGCCCCAGTATCAATGGGCACCAGGCGGGGAATAACACAGGACAGGGCACCATCTGATCACAGGTGACACACACTGCTCACAACTATAGATATTTTGCCAACGCTAGTTCACCTTAACACATTTTTGAGCTGTCAGGGGAACCCAGAGGAGACTTCAAAACAACATGGGGAGTACATGCAAACTCCACGCACCTACAGCTGGGATGGAGACTCAAAGACTGGTTGCCAGTGCTGTGAGGTGATCGCACCAAGCACAGGAACCATCAGACACGCTACTGGTTGGGGCATCAGGTGTTTGGGTCTGGAGCACGGGTCACCAAACACGGCCCAGCTGTGCCGACGTGACCTCCTGTGTCGTGGAGTGATACATAGCAAACAGGATGCCAAGCGGGGAGCGGCCCGCACCAGGAGCGGAATGACATCATTAGGGAAACAGGATCCTGCCAGCCACTCCTCGTATTACACGGAAGGTGAAAACAGTGAGAGTGTGTGGTGGTGCAGGGTGGGCCAGCCGAAGAGCCACTTTGGGCACCTGAAACCTCTTAGTGATGGCATAAAACTTCAGCTACTGCATCCGTAGACCAGACACCTGCATCGTTTTCCCTGAAACCCGACTCCACCCTGCCCCTCCCCCAGTCAAAGCAGAAATGACTGTACTTTGTTTTTATTCCACACCCCAGTCTGTTAAACCACAAAACTCTTTTCCCTGAAAAAACCCTACTTCACACGCATCGGTTTGTGTCCCCACCAAACTTTCAAAGCGACCTATAGTTTGCACTTTTTCATTCATTCTGAACTTTCATGGGAACGGTTCATTTTAAGTCCAAGCCAGGTCTCCCCCAAGCATCCTTTCTGGGTCACATTCTTAACCGCAGAAACTTTAGAGCATGAGAAACCTTTTCTGTTGTTATAAGTGACAACCACACACTGAGTGGTCAGATCTGAGTAATGACCTCTGTTTTACCCAGCCAGGCTACGGTTGTCTGTTTAAACGTGAGGTGTTCCTCAGCATAGCTGCTTCTCATTCTGACAGCCTTTGGGGTGCCCGAGATTAAGGATAATGGGAGAACGCAGGAGAAAGGCCAGGAGTCGAATTGAATATGCTTCCGTTGTTTTTCTCATAATAACTGCCCTCCCTGGGTCATGGCAGCGGGAGGAGCTCACAGAATGTTATCGCGTTATGATTCAGAGCAGAGATATCTGTGTAAACCAATATGCCCCTCCCTGGGCAGCTGCTGAGGGCACCACCGGAGGGGGGGTCAGGGCGGGTTAGTCGATGGCCCCCTGTTCAGCAATTTGCTGTTTGTTTAACCCCATACCCGGCATCATTGGTCAGAATTATCCTGCTAGTTTGGGAAGCAGATTGAGGTGGGGCGGAGGGGTTTAAAGCTGATGGCCGATGGACCAGGACAATCAGGGTCTATATGGCAGCATGTCAAAGGAAGCTGAGGGATGAGGGATGAGGGGGGTGATGTGCGCCCTCAGTGTGCCGGGACTCAGAAGGTTGTAGGTTCGAATCCTCCATCTCCCCAAGGATAGAGTGGCCTGTTTTTGAAGATTAATGGAGGGACTGCTGTCAGTGATCTGTTGCCCCCCCCCATGCTCCAGGGATACGACACAGAGCAGGAATAACAGACATTTTGTGGGACCTTCAAATGAAACAGCCCCATACTTTGTGTCTTAACAAGCGCTTCCTTGGAGACGCTTGGAGTCTCGTCGCTGCCCTTGTGACAATCGGCGTGCCTGCAGCTG
>JAODLC010000013.1:375619-391928 GCA_026781145.1 Hippopotamyrus pictus
GGGGGGGGGGGGGGGGCACAGAAAGGGAATAGCAGAGCGAGCCAGTGTGGCGAGCCTTTACCACCGGGGGCCCCTGAACACGACAGACTATTACATGTGTGAGTGGAAAAGCAGTTTGGAGGAAATGATACATAACCCCCCCTCCACCCCCCCCCCCCAAGGATGACTGAAACTCTGCAGGGCTCTGCTGAACGGCTCTGATTGCCCGATTCATAATGCAGTACCACTCCGGGTGCTGAACTGGACCACAGACAGCGGGCGTCCCTAGGAGACCTCATCCGACCACATGCTTGGGGCGGGGGCCGGAGTGGGGGTTTGTTTTATGCTTACAGCAGCAGGTGTTTCCACCATGTCCTAGCACTGGATGCATCAGCCACAGAATGCATCTGAACATGGGGAGGGCATGGTGGGGGGGGGGGAGGGATTAAGTCATGTCCACATGTCTGTTTGCATTTGAAAAACACATGGATTTTATCAACGGCTTAGGGAGAGTTTGATATTGGGGGGACAAAACTTAATCATTTAAATTCCTACACCCCTGGATATTATTTTATCTTCTATTAATACAGTTTGAGCAACTTGCATTAAAGTATTTGTAGCCCATCGTTTCATGATTGTTCATCAGTACATTCTGTGTGTGTGTGTGTGTGCATGCGTGTGTGTGTGTGTGTGTGTGTGTGTGTGTGTGCGTGCCCTGCCATGGTTTGCCATCCCAACCTTGTGCTCATTGTTCAACCAGCCAGACTTAGTGTCTGAGTAGATAAATTGCAGGTATAAAATGATTCCCGCTTAATGGAACGAGGCCCAGTAAGTAAATCATTAACAGCTGCAAAAGCCAGGTGTGACCGTCTAATGAGTACTTGGACGCTAGTAATCCTGTAGATGCCTAGGCCTCCTGTGGGTGAGCGCCTGTAACATGGCTTACGGGGGTGTATGTTAGCCTCTGATGCAGGTCAGTGCATGTGGGCCTCTTCTGGTCGGGTGACTCCACCTCCTCCACTCTTCTCATGCTCTGGATGATGTTGGTTGGACTTGGCACTCCACCACACACTTAGGGTCAGTATATAAAATAATTCCCAACCCGTTTCTTCTCTGTCGCTGTGATTCTTCTTTTCTCTATTTGCAGGTGCTGGTGATATATTCATCACGTACTGTAGGTGAGATCAATTTGAGATAAACAAGTCAGAAGGGCTTCACTCCGCGATCGCCTACCTTCAACGCTATAAACCCCTCTCTCCAAATCCTGTTATCATCAGCAAGTCTGCAAGGGCGGAATCCCGAAATCTCCCCCAACGCCCCGTTTTAATCCTCAAACACAGTGCCCAGGTGGGTGTACTGACCTGTCGGAGAGGCTTATTGGGAATCCATTTCTTTTCTGTTCCCGTCTCTGCCTCTGTGACATTTAGCCACACGCCGCATAACGGGAATTGGCACTGCGTGTAGACTCATAAAAAAGATGTCTCTCATTCTCCCTGTCGAATGAAAACAAGACAGCTATTGCTGTTTTTTTTTTTTTTTTTTTTTTGCCTCCCTCGGAGAAATGACAGGAAAGCTTTTACGGGTTTCTCCTTTCAAGGTTGTTTTGTCATTCAAACCAATAAACACGGATTTCATGTATATGACAGCTCTTTATGCTCTGCTTGTCTGTGTTTAAATAGATAGATAGATAGATAGATAGATAGATAGATAGATAGATAGATAGATAGATAGATAGATAGATAGATAGATAGATTTCATTCATTCCAAAATAACTACAGTAAAAATAAATAATAAATGTAAAAATACAAAGTAACAATAAATAATAAAAAACAGCAACAGTGCAAAGACTGTGAGGAAAGGTATTGCACGGAATTCCGTAGTACATAAACATAAATAATCAGTGTTACAAAGGGGATTGTACAGTGACTAAATGAATGAGCTGTCAGTGTGAATTGTGCCCTAAGCGGTTCTGCTCCATTCAGACAGCTGGTTGCCACAGGGTGACTCGCTGTGGTGTCTAAGGGCTGATGGTAGGAGGGAGGTCACAGAGCACTCCTCCGGGCAGCGCTACTGACCCAGTCAGTTGCCGAAAGTGCCCTCCGCTTGGCGAGATGAGGGTGGGAGTCATTTTCCAGCATAACCAGCTGTTTCCTGAGTGCCCTCTGCTCCACCACAGCCTCCAGTGGGTCCAGAAAGGCTCCTAGAAGATAAGCTGGAGTGACCTTTGCACACCAAAGGACTTCTGTCTGCTCAGGAAGCAGAGGTGACTTTGCCTCCTTTTGTTCACAGCCTTCATTTAGCCTTCCACTCCAATCTGCCATCTAATTGCCCCCCAAGGTACATATAGGTCATCACTAAGATCACGTCTGCACCATTAATAGCAACAGGGAACAGTGGGGATTTGGTCTTCATAAATCAGATATCCCAGCATGCACCTCTGCTCCCAGAATGCACCTCCATGTGTTTATTTTTGTCATGGCAATAAAGAACGCATGGGAAAGCTTGCTCAGGAGTCTTTATTACACGTATAATTTTCCCAGGAGAATACTAGTATTTCAACAGCGACATGAACAGCAGGCCCTGGTCACATGAACCCCCAGGGTAGATTTCCCACATTTAACAGTCTGCGTGTCAGTATAATGCGGCCAAATCCAACAACTCCTCTAGAGGAGGTGAAGTGAATGGTAAACAAATCAATTAAGATGGTTCTCCAGCCTAAACTTTGACAGAGAAATGGCCGTCCAGATTTCTGCTTATGATAAATCTGTTCTGAACTGCTTCCATTGGGAAGACTTGGTTGGGGATTGACTTTTTAATGGGATACAATGGGATGGGGGATGGTAAAGGGGGTCAGGGGAGCTGAGTTTGTTGTAAAGTGGTCTGTTACGTTTAAACTGTGATCCTGATGCAGAAAAAAAGGGAAAAAAATCCTGTGGCAGCAGAAATAAAAAACAAAGAGTGTAGAAGAGAAAAGTTGAGTTTCAGGGGTATTGGTTGGGGTATTAGCTGGTTCAGTAATGGAAAAAACACACAACCATGTAAACAGCAGACACACAGTTGAAGAAAGGTGAAAAGAGATAGTCCTGAATAGAACATGGAGTTAAGGATGTGCGGATCGATACTGAAATAGCGATTCTTTAGAACTGCATGTCTCATTTTGAGGAGCAATTCTTGTGTTAAAATATCAAGGATTTTTGACCTGGTAAGTTAAATGCTTATATTATAGGGAACAGGTCATGAACTCTGATGGGCAGGGCTGCCAATACGGGGGTGGGGGGGGGGACTTTCAGGGACGTTAAATTGGGCTGGGGGTTGAGTTACTACCTATCCAGTATTACAGGGTTGTCCTGTATGGCAAATAAAATGAATCAATAAGGATGCAATTTGTCCCACAGATTTTATCCTCGATGGTCTGGGGGCGAGAAACTTCCAGCTACCGACTGGTCAGCCTTTTGTTTTTGGTGCAGGGATACCTTGGTATTACCTGCTGTTGTATCGGAAGGAAAATCAGTGATATCGCCCCTGCCTAGGGTCCGTCATTTTAGGCCATGCCCCCCTCTTTCCTCCACCCCATGGGTCCTGTCTCGGCGCTCAACGTCCATTCTGTCTTCCCCACACTGTGCTGTAAACCATCCATGTCGATCCGTCGTTTCAGTGCCTCTGACGGCATCAGCACTCACGTGCTTCGAAAGCTGTGTCATTACGTGCGGAGATCGCAGTCTGGATTTCATTGGCAGGTTCTGAATGTCTGAGTCGATGGCAGCATAGGTGATATCCCACATCTCCGCAATGCGGCGGCTGCTGCCCAAGAGGTCCGGACTCAGTCCAGCTGGAAAGCTCCGGAGCCGTCAAAATTAACAACCATTATTGACATACCGCCAGGAAAAAACATCTCACACACTTCCTGAAAGACGAAATACTGTTTATGGAGCGATTGTAACATAAATCAACCATGATACCAGACGTCTAAATTGAGATGATTGCTTTTTATTTGTATGTGGTCAGGTTGTTCAAAACATGCCTGAATCACTGCTCGTTCAGTTACTGGTACACAGGCTCCGTTCTACGGACCAGATGATGGCTGCGAGTGCAGCCTGGAGTTTGTCATTTACTGCATTTTTTCATAGAGGCAGAGTAAACCGGATGGTTTTATAGGCCGCCTGGGTGCAGCACAAGGCTATGTTAAGTCTGTCAGGCACTTTGGGGCTGCCGGGGGTGAGAGTCGAATCACTCCTCCAGTCAACATGGTTGATTGGCCATGACTAAAAGTGGGCGGGCTGAATCAGAGCAGTACAGGTCAGTAACAAGACACGGTACATAACAGAACATGGGGCATTACAATAATGCATAGCCAAAATGGGGGCAGCACACGGTCAAAATGGCAAAAATACTAATAACAGAGGGGCACAGCTGGGGGCAATCAACAGACAAAGGATCGAACAACAGCAGAGACTAAAATAATAGAGGTAACAGATTAATGCTACATACAGGGACTAACAGGGAGGTAAGACAAGGAACTGCAACAAAAACACACAACTACCTAAAAAACCAAGGAAATACAAAGAAACAAGCACGTTAAATTATAGTTAGTTGAGACTGGCTTCTCGGACCCAAGGGGAAGCACAGACGACATAACCATCCGCTCAGCTCATTAAGCCATGAAGCAGCCTGGGGAACAATAGGAGCTAACAGCAACCATAAGGAGTTAACACCCAACGGGATGAGCAGCGACACCTGCTGGCCAAATGGAGAACAGAACTAACGGTGGATCCTGACACAGGGGGCTTCTTCCACAGAGAAACGTCCATCAGTATTCATTCTTAAATTACTCACCATCTACTGCACCGCTCTTCGGGTCCAAAGAGACAGACTTACTTGCACAGAGAGGCGTTCATCGCACTAAACGGATAACCGGACTCAGAATGCAGAACGGCGCGTAATGCTGGGCGACAGCAGGTCCAACCGGACCCCCGGTCAGGGTTCGTATTGATGCCTCAGGCGGCCGTGAATGTGAAGAATCGGAAATTGAGTTTTTTTAGACTCTCGACCACTGTTGTGTAGCCTCTTGCTGGGCGTAAATGAGAAAAATGCGAATGAGGAAATGTGCATCAGGTTCGTGCGTGGGATGGCTTGTAGGACGAGATATAGGACAGGAGGTCAAATGAGAGAACTTTAAAGTTCAAAAAATGTATTTGGAAAGATGATGGGGAAGAAGAGGTAAAAAATTAAGGGAAAATCATCCCAAAGTGCTGCAGCCAAATGTGCCCTACATGTGCCAGGGGGAAGGCCGGCCTCCCAGCCCCCAGCTGACCCCACTGGTACCATTTAGCCCAATCAGGATTATATGTGTTACCTGTGGGCAGGGGGCTGCTGATGAATCTGCACGGCAACACGGAAGGTAACGCCAGGCTGGCCCTGATCCACCTCCGCACCTCGCCACTGCGGACATGGAAAACAGATGCCCTACCGTCAATATTTACAGAGCGTTCAGTTCACTCTGTTGTTGTTTTATTTCAGACATGGTGTCTGAGCACAGAGGAATCGGAAGCGGCTGACAGTGCAGCTGCACCTCCGCAACTTTGTGAATGTGCTGTTGACCCAGTTAGATCAACAGGCTCCAATTAGCAAGCCTTATAGTATAACTCTGCCCCAGGGACAGAGAAGGGCACCCGAAAAAAAGGTTCTGAAGTACGGCTAATTAATCAGCCACTTAGCAAACGGGCTAGTGGGCAGATTAAGGGCCTCGTGGTCCTCCTCAGGAGCAGGACACGCATCCACCAGATGTGTCCCTCTCGACCGATTCATCTCGTGAATGAAACGGCCATAACCTGACTCGACATAAAATGGGCTTTTTCCACCCACCCAAGAAGCAGCTTGAGAAGGATTTTCCCCAGAAAAATCACACAGCGTCTGTCACCGTTGGCCTGACAGCTCTGTGTGAACCCAGTCCCATGTCACCTGCAGTTTAAACAAGCACAGGATTGCCATATTAGACCAAACGCATGTCTCTGTGAACTGCCGTCAGGCGAGACATGTCACATAACACTGTCCAGTTTTACTGTACGCTGGAGACCCACACTTGTTGGCCCATTTAATACTTTTGTTTGTAGGAAGTTTTAGCTGAAGATTCCAGGAAAAGGATTTAATCAGACAGTGAGCGGAAGCTGCATGAACCTATAATCTCATCTAGGAGCATGAAAGGTAAGACCACCTTCATTTCACAGTCACAATCACCCAACCAGCAGACCCCATCCATAAAAAAAGATTATAGGTAATCTATTATATCCATCCATCCATACATACATACATTTCTCATAACCAATTACCTCAGGAAGGGTTCCAGTGATGCCTACATTTTACATCATATAAGGAGATATTTTACTTCGCAGGGGCTGTCAGGAAAGACTTACTGGTACCAGACGAATAAGGAAATTGAGATGCCTTGTTACGTATGTCTGACAGATGAATCAACAAACACACCTTTCACCCTCCACTGACCACAGCTCTCCCCATACTGGGTTTTCTGCAATTTGAATAAGTTAACCTTCATGCACGGCGCTTCTCTGTAGGATTGAGTAATTCATTCTAAACGTAAGCAATTATTTTTAAGCACAACTCTCTGGAGTAAATCTGGAAGGTCAAGCTTTTGCTCCATGCTGTGAGAAGTCACTTATCTCCACGCTAAATGCTAGTATTAACACTAAAGGTGGGACGTCCATAATGAAGCTAAGAGCAGCACGTTCAGGCTGCGAACGTAACGCTGTGCTCAGACGAGTTTCTCGGTGGAACACATGGGGGAGCAACACGCCTCACGTCAACCCGCCCTCGTGAGGGAGGGCCTCGTTCAGGGTCGGGAGGCGTGGTCTCAATGCACAGCTGTCACACCTTGAGCTAAGAGGGAGGAAGTCAGTGCAGGTAGGAGGACCTGAATGAGAACCCTGACTGTGAGAAGGAAGGACCACCATCTGTCTCCATGGTGACAATCAGGTGACCCGAATTCTATGTTAATTTGTTCCATGTGTCCTTCATTCCAACTGGGGTGTGGCCCAGCAGGATAGGGCTCCCGTCAGGTTACCGGTTCAAATCCCATCATTGGCAGAATAATCACATCTCCATTGGGCCTTGAATAAGGGCCTGAACTCCCCTCCAAGAAATGGCCCTGGGGTACCGGATAAATGGCTCCACTCAGACCACAAGCTTTGTCCTCAGCTAGGGATGGACCACATTTTTTCAGTTCCGACCCGATACAGATTCCAACACGAGCTCTTTTTACCTTAATATCTCAAAATAACAGATATAACGTATAAATATTTATACTTCATATAAAGTTTTTTTTAATAAAAAAATATAATGAAAAAATGTATGCTAAAAAATCTTTAATTAGGCTACTAGAAACATACATAAAGTCCTGTTCCACCTCATTTGTAATCTTGTTTTAAGTGTTTTGAGGCTTTTTGCAGTTCATTTTGAATATCTTCCAAGTGAGGATACACAAGTGGCCAATGCTTAAAATGCCCCACAATCTTTCTCCCACTGGCAACAGTGCGTTGTGATCGCAGCCCCTCAAGCCGTATCGAGCCTAAGCTATTGTCTCCCAAACCAGTGATTTGCAATCCTTTGTTTAGTGGGAACTAAACGAGCCTCTACATCCACCTCTCAAAACTTTGTTTTTACAAGGATTGCAAATCACTGTGCTACTAGTTGTTGTTAAAAGCGTGAAATACTCCCAGATCGTTACCCTCTTATCGGACGTTCTTACAGTCCTCCTGCTGCAAAGGGTTTGCACATGATGTCACAGCGGGCAGAAGTCACTGCGCTCACACCCACTACGCAGCCAAAAAGCAGAGTGGGAGTGATACCGTCCAGCTTCAATGCCCCAAAAACACATCTAAAATGGGAAAGAGCTGTCGTGAGATTGATTGTACAAATCAATTCAACAAGAAATCCGAGTTATCTTTTTACAGACTGCCGAAAACTGAACAAGTAAGTATCGATGTGGATCGGTCCCATACAGCCCAGACCTGATCCGTCTAATAGGTCTGGATCAGTGACGAGACTAACCTGAATATTGGATCGGTGCCGCTCTACCCTCAACCATGTATGTATAGCAAATAGAGTAACAGTCAAAAGACAGAACTAACCTACCCACAGAAAGGTTTTTTTGTATTATTTTCTACATTTTAGACTTATTATAAAAACATGAAAATTGTAAAATAACATATATGGAATTATGACCAAAACTGACCAGAAGGTTTTCAGTTCAAATCCCATGGTCGGCAGAGTGATCCCACCTTTGGTCCCTCGAGGCCCTTAACCCCAATTGCCCCAGGGACTGGCTGACCCTGCTGTCTCCTCTATGCCAGTTTCATGAAGTGACCTTCTGGGATGGAAGGAGGTCCCACATGTATGCTGAGCACTCATTGGCCGATATTCCTTCACTGTTTGGTCGGACTCCGCCAAAACCATCTGTACTGTGTTTAGGTCAGGTGGCCAGATCACGTTATTTGACACTATATCACTCTCCTTTGTAGGTGTCTTGGCATGTCCAAACTTTTGACTGGTACTGTATGTGTGTGCATGTCTCAAAGGAGCGCAAGATGGCATATATGAAATGAATCATTCCAATGTACCTGTACCTGTGTGGTACAGAGTGAGTACAATCCTTCACTTTCACCCTAGTGAAATATAATACGGACCTGTTTTACATCGCCAAAATGAATATTTAATATGCCATGCAAATTCCGATCAAATAATGCATCAAGACTTCCTCAAAGATCTTAGGCACCCCAATTACTTTGTTTGCAAGTTTTCCAGGGGCCTCGAATAACCTTGTATAATAAAAATTTGAAGGCCCTGCTCTCCCCACCCAGTCGGTAACTTTCACTCTACTCCAGTTTCCTCCTTGCAGTTAGAGGAACTGCTTCCAATAAAAACCCCCTATTGTGTGACTGTTTGCCTTGTGATAGATTGAGCAGTTTGGCTCGGTAAACACCAGTCAAATCAGATATTTTCCTTTTGTCAGCTAATCCAAAAGTACACCAGTCCACCTTGGCCAGTCTCCCAAAGACACACCTGACCGCCACTCCCGTCTGCGCGAACCAGCTTCCGAAGGGTGTTCGTCTCCCTGAAAAGCCGCTTCTTCAACCTCTAGGCATCATAAACAATTCATTGAGCCACAGTAAGTATTGATGAAATTTAATTTGTGTGCAAAACAAGCCCCTGAGTAAAAATAATGCATAAATAATGCAATTATTTTCCTTTTTTTCCCTAACGAGATTGCAAATTAATATGGAAATTATATCTGGAATATGAACGAACAGTCAATTAAACCAAAGTCCCAGACCTATTCAGCTGCGTAGGCGGCTCAGTAGGACTGAAGAATCCCTCTCTGAAGAAATATGCCAAGGAAGTCAGTACCTTTCTGGTTATCACCACCATCACGTATCAGCGTTTTTTTCTAAGTCAGGTATTCCTTTAATAAAATTCAGTATTTACACTCTCAGTGATGCAATCTCACTGTAGATCTCTATTTCAGAGTGAAATATACTCTGCAGACCAGAACATCTACACAATAAAATGGAATTTAAAAACAAAACAATTTACAGAGGAATTCTTACATTATATAGCCTTTGAAACAAAGTTTGGGAAACATTTTGTGACTGTTGGCTGATATGAAGCATAGTGTTGCTACAACCGTAATTGTATAATGCTAGAGTAGGTAGTACCTCCATCGGTCTTAGGGTGTCTCTCATTACATGATGCGAAAATACAGCGCTAACATCTCGCGAGTGGGTGCAGCACCAGATAAGATGTTTTAGATATTTTTCCTCAGAACTTCTTGCATCGTTACAGAGCTCCGGGGAAGCCGCACGAGTTTCTGTATGAAAAGATCTGACAATAAACTCCATCGCTCAATTTGCCACTTTCTGCCTCACGCCTGTGATGTTCTGTGACATTCCTCACTTCTGCCAAGTCATGGTGGCCTTTCCTATCTGACGCCATTATATTCTGGAACAAAAGCTTAATACTGTGACCTAAAAACTCATATTTACACCTCAGGGGAATCTGTGTTCAGGGATACGGATACTGACACCTGTAAGTCGCACTTGGCTCAGTGTTGCCCAGATTACGGCCGATTTTCCTGCATTCGTAGCACGAACCGTCTGCGCTCTTCTCCCTAACACATTCAGGAAATTGTGCTCTCTCTGTCTCTCTCCCTAGCTATCTCTGTTTTTCTCTCTCTCGTTCTCCCCATCCCTCTCTGCATCTGTCTCTTGCTATTTGAATCTTGTCTCTTGGTTTGGAATCGGTGGCAGAGGCGAGCTCTGATGACAGGTTCAGGAATGACAGAGCTGGGTTTGGGTTTGAATCCCACCGCTGCCTGAAGTCCTCCTTGCATGTAAGTATCTGAGGATAGCACTCTGTATTCAGCCTTGGCACTCGCTAATGAAGCGTCGCATGGATGTCAGACTTCATTTATGAAGTTCATGCTCAGATTATCAAGTCTGCAAGGAAAACATTAGGAAGTTTAAGAATGGGCAGTACAGTTACTGCTTCAGGGCAGTGTGACTGAACAGTCTAAGGTGCTGATTTAGCCATTTTATTTACGCTCACATCAGCATACAATTATCCGGCAACATGCATGTGTTCCGCCTGGTCAGGTACCCTGATGCAGAGCGTGGACATTGGATTTCAAGCAACTTCTACAAGATCCATTAATGGTTTTGAAAGAAAAAAAAAACATCAAGTTTATGAACCGTCATTTTGTTTTGCAGTCTCCAGGTAGTGTGTTTGAGTTTTGTATGGTGCTGGATTCCAGTCTCTCTGGAAGCATGGGTTTGAATCCCCTTGCATTTACACATCTACCCAACGGTATGACTCTGCATCGGGTCTCGCCGAGTACAATGATGCACAGTGTCAATGTCAAGCGTCCAACATCATTTACAAAATAGATCAAATATTCAAGGAAACCATTACCAAATTTAAGAACCATCAACATCACCCAGAGATGTGCATCCTTGTGGCCAAGTGGTCTAAGGCGCTGGCTTTAGGCTCCAGTCTCCTTGGAGGTGTGGGCTCAAATCCCACTGCTGCCAGATGTCCTGAGCATTGACTTCAAACAACATTTACAGGACTGATTAACCAATTCGCAAGGGAAACATGACCAAGTTTATGGACTGCCAGTAGGTTTTGAACTGCTGCCCAAAGCAGATAGTATGCTGGATTAAGGCTCCAACCTCCTACAGAGCTTAGGTTCAACTCCCATCACTGCCAGAAGTCCTGCTTTCATGCCTGCTGCCCATGATATCAGTATGTATTGAGCCTGGCCAATCACAAGGATGCATAGCATGGACATTACACTTCAAACCTCTTTTATGAGATTCATCCTCGCAAGTATGCAAGGAAAACGTTACCAACTTTGAGAACCGTCAGCCGGCTGAGCAGTGAGGGGCTGGACTGGCTCTGGTCTCTTCAGAAGCATGAGTTTGAAACCCCCTGCTGCTACAATCCCTGGTTTTGAAGGTGATGTGGGGCTCTTCAGGTTTTGATTCTATGCTTATAATCAGAAGGTCACCAGTTCAAATCCCAGGCTCAGCAGTCGTTTCACTGTTCAAGCCCTCAAGCGGGGACTAGCTGACCTGGCTGCCTCAGTGGGGCTTTGCTTTGGATATAAGCATCTGCTATATATATATGAATGTATCTGTGGAATTTGGATAGAGGTGCCTCAGGCTCCCGTTACTATTGGACTCCACTCGCCCTCCAGAGGGGCAGCGACATCAGCTATGACATCTACAGCATAAACTCACCTTCAGGCGCGACCGGTCCAGGTGACTGTCCTGAATGATAAACATTGAATGATTAAACACTTATCCAACGCAAATTTCGTCCCTAATTCTCACCGAGCTTCAGCAGACAGCTAGAAATCATCATAAACCTGCAGAAATCAGTTTAAGCCCGTCACTCAGGACTGGCCTCACCTTTCCTCCCCTGTGCTGAATATTTCCTGACTGAACAGTAACAGCTGGGCTCTTCAAAGCCACTCTCACTTGCTCTAATTAGGTGAACCAGCCTTGGACTCGAACCAGGGACC
Organism: Hippopotamyrus pictus; assembly: GCA_026781145.1. NCBI lineage: Eukaryota > Metazoa > Chordata > Actinopteri > Osteoglossiformes > Mormyridae > Hippopotamyrus > Hippopotamyrus pictus. The sequence goes on from JAODLC010000013.1 coordinate 387,690, forward strand.
GTGTGAACATCTGCAGGAGCTATAAGAACACTACCTGACAGAGCCGTCCGTATGCTAAGCCGTGGCAGGTTATTATTTTCATTTAATGCAACCTGGCGTGGACTGGGATGCTAGGAAAGCTCAAAAACTGACATTTCATAGGATATTGGTGACAGCGGCTTCTAAGCCAGGATTGTCTCTCTCGCTGAACCCGCTGAATACAGGACATAGTTCAGTTCAGGGACACTTCTGCCATCTTTCGAATGAGAAGGCTGGTACCCTAATGCCCTGGGTAAAGTGGCCCTTTCTGACCTCCTAATCCTCGCCTATATCTAACTGGTGAATTCTCGCCTGCCCCCCCCCCCCCCATCTACCGTGTGGTGAGCGTACTGGTGCAGAATGGCCGCCGTCGAGCCATCCAGGTGGGTGCTACTCAGTGGTGCCCCCCCATTGCTTATGTAAAGTGCTTTATAAATGTAATATCCATCCATCCATCCATCCAAACATCCATTCATTTATTTTCAGGATCAGCCAAGCAAAGCCTTACTTGGCAGGCCCCACAGAAAAGAAAGTTGATGATCATTTCACTTTCTCCACAACGCCAGTAATTTGCGTTACGCGTTTGCCCTGAGAAGATACCTATTCTGCCTATAGCTAGGGCCAGCCCTGGTACTTAGGCAGGCAAACGCGTAAAATGTTCAGTGTTATCGCTTGGCAATCTGCCATAATTCTGCGCCCGGGAAGCATATAGTACACTAATGCACTGAAAACGTAATGTGGAGCTCTGATAATGTTTAGGTAAAGCCCCACGGCGTGAGGTTCCTGCTGCTGGTGTCATAGTCCCAGCCAGCATGTGAGAGGTGTTCAGGGCTGGAGAATCATCCTGACTTGATGAGCATCGAGGGCCATTTTGTTTACGCTCACATTCACATTCACATCGGCACACATTCACAAGAATAATTTTCATATTTTACTTCCCCGGGAGGAGGTCCGGTAGTGTTAAAGGCTGGGTGATGCTCTCAGAATTAGAAATACTTTAGGAAAAACGTTTGAGGAGGGGGGGGCAAGAATATGTGGGTAATAAAAATGAGCTTCCAGGCTAACCAAAACTGCGCATTGCTAATGAATGTAATAAGCGCTTTACGGCGCACGTCAGAGCGTAAACATCACCTCGGGGGCGAGAGGACATCGCAGGTCCAGCCAGCTGATGCCCATTTATGCCCTGCGTTTACGAATCCCCGTGTAAGCGTTGTCACCCACCCGGATCTTCTCCAGATGGCGGGTAGTGGCTGACGTGTTTCTCAGCGGCCGGCCAGCTGTTGACCGCCCATAATTCAGGAAGCGGACAGAGGTCCCACGCGCGGCCAAAGACTGCTGGTCCCAATTAAACGCTTGACTCTTGACGCCTAGCTGCCGAAAACCTACCTCTCTTGCCCCAGAGGTAAAAAAAGACTCAGCACTCAAAAGAGAGCGAGCGAGGCGTGTGTGTACGTGAGTACGCGTGTGTGTGGTTCCATCTCCCAGCTTTCCAGCTTCTCTCCCGAATTGCTCCGGAGATCAACAGGACACAGCGAGTGGGTGGATATCATCTGTAAGTGTGACGAGGCATTTTGGCATCCCGTACCCCACCCCCCCACACAGCCTCCCGCTGTGCCTTGAAGGGCCCATCGAACGGCACGGCCGACACAGTCACGAGGCTGACAGCACTCTGTGGGAGCGACAGTGAGACCTGCGGCGGGTAAATAGATCTGACGCAGAACAGGAGACGGCTGCCGCTGCAGCTCCGCCTGCCGCTCCGCCTGCGACGTCCACTGCTCGGCTGCCGCATGCGACCTCGGAGGGCTCCCGGGGCCTGACATGAAAATTAATATATCTGTTGAGGCCGATGAGATCTAATGAGACACCTGGGAAGGCGTGTTGTCAAAGCCTACAGGTGTTTTCAACACAGCAGGGATGTATACAAGGGCGGGGCCACAGGGGCATAAAGTTGACTGGCCCACAGAGTTCTCCCTCCCCTGTCACTCACCAGTTCAAAAAATATCATTGGCTAATGATAAGGTCAGGCCCTCTATATCAGTAATGACCCCTCTTACATTCCCGACCTTAAAAACATCCTCAAATCGCCCCTTGTTAGGCAGTTTTAGGGCTACTGGCAACAGGAGACTGCTAACAAGGTGTGAAGTCCAGCTAGCAGCCGGAGGTGCTCTGTGAGATCCTCATGACCATAACCACGAAAGAAGACAGGACGTGTTCATACTGTACCGTCAGACTCAGGGCTAACTGAGTGGCCTAAGAGAAGAGGGCCAATCAGAAGAAACTGTTCGTGGACGTCCATCCATCCATCTGATGGTCCTTAATAGACATACTTGTATTTGATCTCTAACCACAGCTCAACTCTTCTTGCTGCAGTTTTCCTGGGACTGGTTCATGAGGTTAGTTAGGAATATGCGGGATCACAGCCCCTGATGATAGCGACCAGCACCTATTTCCTGTTGAAGTGTTTGCGATGAATTATTTAGCTAGCAGAGGTTTCACAGCTTCGCTTCTGCCTTACACCTGCTTCACTGACACCTGCTGGCACATCGGATACACGTGCAGTTGCAGTCCAACCTTTCAGAGCACGCTGGAGATATCTCAGGTCTCACGACCCTGGCAGTCTGCACTCCTTATGGTGACAGCCTTGGTATTTTAGCTGTTACTTTACTTTCCTCTGACTTAGGAATTAGAGAGCACTTTGCTTCGTGATCCTAGTCCTCCACACGCCAGCCCCTGCTCCATACCTACCTGTGTTCTCCTGTGCCAGAGCCTTGTAAGCCAGCCCATCTATCTCCTACTTGAGCCTCAGGCTTGAAACCTGTGTCAAGGGCAGGTGACGACACACTGAGGAATATTTGTCTGCATTTGGCCGTGCAGTTAGCTCAGAAGCACTCCCCTCTGGCCACTAAATCACCCAGTTCACCTTCCAGTAAGATAAATGACTGTGTGCTGTAGGAGATGCGGTCTAAGCTCCTGAAACAGCCTTACTGAAAGGAAAAGCGCCCCCCTGGGGGTGAATCGCAGCACTACACCATTCCAACCTTCCTGAAACACCAGTGCAGGGGCATATATGGCGGGGAGGAGGGCGGGGCAAGAGAGGCACTGCTGATTGGCCATCAGAGTGTCCCCTTTCTTTGTCACTCACCAAATCAAAACAGATGATTGGTTAATGTAGGGTTGGCTCCTCTGTATGAATTAAGGCCCCTCATACCCCCTACGACAAGAAATCCCAGAATCGCCCCTCTGTGCCACTGAAGACACCGATGCACCACAAAGGACTGGTGAGACGTGACGGGCGTTTGACGGTCAGTTTCTGCACATCTGCGTTGACGCCGAATCGGATAGGTGGCTTTAGAAAAGCGGTAAAAGTCATACGATCATGATAATACAGTCCTGCTACAAAAACAACACGATGATGATGATGCATTTTGTAAAACAGAATTTTTTTAAAAGGAGAAAAAGTAGGGCATATCTTCTCCGAAGAGGCACCTGAAGCTTCACCCAGAGGCTGCCATCTTCAGCGGCCACTAAGACATCCATCTACCCCCTGCAGGGCATCACCACAGACAGCATTTCCCAGGAAGTGCAGCAAGGGCTGACAGATCACGCAAAAAAGATCCTGTTTACGTCTCACAATATAAAAGGCAATTTTTTTCTACAGGGCAGCGAGAACTCGCTTCTCTTAACCAAGGGCTCATTTTCTCCCCTCAAAAAGTTTTCTCCCACCGAACAATTTGCTAGCTACGTACACATTCCCACTTTCATATCCATCTAAAGAACAAGCAGCCATGCGTGTACCTTTTAGCTGAGCTACCTCTCCAAAATCACTGAATTGTTTAACATTCCCACATGCAACAGAATATACTGTCTGCAAGCTGACCTAATGTACGAAAGCTGAGCCGTGTGATGGATATATGCGTTCATCATTTATGCTGCTATGCTTTAGGTGCACCTGAGTTCTAGGGCTCTGCTAAATTTCTCCTTTAGATTGTTTTCAGGGAGCTTTTCGACGAGAATGCTGATTCCATGGACCTGGGAACAAATACATATACAGCTCTGGGAAAAAAATAGTTCCACTTATTTCTCAGTTTATGGGAATCTGTGTAAAAAAATTTTTTAGTAACACTTTACTTAAAGTCTGTATGTATAACGCATTATAGATACCTCCATAATGCATTATAATGCATTCATAAAGTATTATAAACATGGCTATAACTATTCATA
>JAODLC010000013.1:392028-409934 GCA_026781145.1 Hippopotamyrus pictus
TGAATGCATTATAATGCATTATGAAGGTATCTATAATGCGTTATGCATACAGACTTTAAGTAAAGTGTTACCAAATTTTTTTTTTGTAAACTCCAGCTTGGGTCTTCCTTGCTTCTCGTTGATTGCGCTTCCTTGTTTTAGGGGTCTTCAAAGGCTTCTAGGAGTCCTAGCAGTCCTAACTGTCCTTGCAGTGCATTTCACACCTGGACTTAATGTTTCCCATTGTTTTTGAAGGTCACTTGAGGCCATCCTCCGATTCATGGGGCACTGTTGGATAAGTTGACCGTCATCTCTGACATCAGAAAGATGCTTCTGCCCTCTACCTGGCTGGTTTTTGGTTACTGCCAGTGTCTCCTGCTTCACCTTATTGTTGCGTACTGCTGTCTTAGAAACTTTGAGCCAGGATGCAGCCTGCCATGCAGTGTAGCCTTCTGCCAGCAGAACCAGGATTAAACCAAGATTTGAGAATGCAGATTTTTAGGAAATCTGGAGTGGTCTCTTCATGTTTTTCCAGAGCTGTAGATGCGATTGGTAGATAAAAGCCAATCACATTACTGAACAGACCCATGAGATTTAGAAACATAATACAGTCGTTTTGGGAGGCATTACCTTTTCAGAATGCGACTATGCAGGATGAACGTATGAGTCCAATACTGCCCCAGGGAATTCTGATTTTGGGTTACTATTTTAAAAAGCAGACATGTAGAATCATGGTGAATGAGGAATCTACAAAAATGCTGACATGGATATCATCCCCTTCCTTGTTCACAGGAAAACTAGTTCTGTGCCATAATCATTTTCCTCAATAAAATTCTCCAGTTGAGACAAGCCATCTCCAGCATGTCATCTGGTGCAGAATATACACACAGGTGAGTCAGCTGAAGTTGAGTCAATCACACTGGAGGGATATTCTTATTTTTAGCTCATTTTTAAGACAGGCACGCCGCATTGCAACTGATGCTGTTCTTCTGGCTTACATGGGACCCACAGCAGGTGCAATTAATAAGTTGGGCAGCGATGGCCGGCTTTTGCGGTATTTCAATACCTGATTTGTTGGCAGGTCCTGCATTCCACCATTTCTCAAGAAGGATTAAACAAACAAAATAAAATGGTATACAAGCCACACAACACTTACTTCCTGATATCAAAATCAGGAATAGTGCAGATTTTGCAGAAGGAAATGCCAGGTAAATACCAGGTCATGCCAGAAGTCAGAGGACAGCGGAAATGTTGAACGAAGCGGGATCAGTAATTCTTTCCTCATTTGAAGGGATACTGAAAGACCTGGCATGATTTGCTCCTACATTCTCGCACCTTCTCCGGACACTGAGGTGACCTCTGACCTTTTTCCTCAAAATCAGCTTCGCCTACGCCAACAACGCTTGGTGTGGGGACGACGGGGCCTCGCTTAGGCGAGGACGGGCGTGTGCTGCTAAAGGCCTGGCTTTAAAATTAATTGCTTGTTAATTTTAATGCCATTCTCCAGTTTAACAGTTAATTGCTTTTTTGTGCCCGAAAGGCCTCAGTGACACTTTCGGATACAGGGGCTGCCTTTTCTCCTGCTGCAAGATGTTGAAAGCTGGCCGACTGCATCTGCACGGAGAAGAGAAATAAATAGAGAGAAAAAAACATGTAAATTAATAAATGGAAACACGCAGGCAGTTTAGCCTTTTTGGCATCTGCTCATGAGACAGCGCAGTAATTGGATTGGCACATTAAAATTATTAATCTGACACCAGAGGACTTTAATCAGATTAAGGAGCCGGCAGGATCTCGTCCCCAAAGGCGCCGTTCGATGGGGGCGTAAGATGGAGTAAAAGGTGGGACGCTTCTCGGTGATGCGCTTTTCGGTGATGCGCTTTTCGCTACGCTGCAGCGTGGTGTGATGAGGGAGTGCGCGGAAAATGCTAGTAGGCCGCACTGGTGAGCAGTGCCTGTCACCACTGCTGCCTTACCCAGGCTGCTCGGCTGGGCTGCTAACGTCTTGAAGCTAGCACCACAGGTTGGTGCCATTACCGTTGATTCACGCCTCGTGAATCTTGTCGCTGCCAGAACCGCCTGAGAAAATGAAGGCCCGAGACGTTTAAAAAGCAGCGCAGTTAACCGTCAGGCAAGACGCGGAACTGATATAACTCAGCCGTACGGATTAGGGAAATCCTCTCCCACACCGCGCGGTGATTTCAGCACGACTCGGAAACAGCGCAGGAGCGGAACGCGTTTAGCTGGCTGTCTTTCACAGGGAGTCCTCTGCTCAGCCCAAACAGTCCACATAAACCCAGACAGATGGAGAGTGGAAGGAACGGCAGCGGCCGACGGCAAAGCTGATCGCGGGAAGCGGCGGACGCAAAAGACCCCAGAGATGGGGACCTCTAGCTCCCTGCCGAGTGTGCACAACATTAGGGGGGAAGATTAATAAATCATATACTGTATGTGCCCTGCGACAGACTGCATCTCATCCAAGGGTGTAGCCCAGCCTTGTGCCCTGTGCTGCCTCAGGCACCGTGCTGCCCCTTGGTTAGAAGATGGATGGATGAAGGAAAAGAGGAGCATCAGGAAGATCAAACTGAATGATACACTATCTGCAGAAACCAGTGCCTGAAGCAACACACTACGATAATGGATGGGTTACTTCCTGTCCTGAGTCTGGGGGCCATATAGACACTTTCAAAATAGAAGCTGCAATTGAGATATGTCAAAGCTTTTGGCCTGGATTGGCATGCCAATCAGTACTATTACCATCAGACTACACTATTAATGAGACATCAAAGTATTTGGATAGTTCATTTGGGTACAAAAGAACACAATGACTGATGCATTGTCATTTATATATTTAGCATGCATTTTTAGCAGACATTTTTGCCCAAAGCGACATACAAGCAAGGCAAATATCATATTGTAAACATTCATTCTGTCAAGGAGTCAACTAGGCATAAGTGCGGCTAGGCTGAGTTTCCAGTGAATACACAGGTTCAAGTGTGATCAGGTTTAGAGTAGGAGCTACACAACTACACACCCAACACTGACACCCAGCATTGTCTGATGGACAGGATAAGGCTAATCAGCTGGATGATGCTGAGGAACAGGGTGGTTGAGGGACTGTAGCTGACTTTCCCTCTGTGGCTCTGAGTCGAGCAAGGCCCGGAAGGGGCACCGCGGCACACAGTAATCCAAACGGCATACTGGCATAGCGAGGCGGACGGCCTGGAGCCTGACTGGGCCCTGTGCCCGTCTGAAGCATCACAGCCATCATAGCACACCAGTACCTGCATGTCCTGTGTGTCCCGCAGAGGACCCACCCCCATGTTAAAGGATCGATGATGTCAAGGAAAAGAACAGTGATGAGGGGCCCGAATATAATATATTCATTACTGCAGGAAGGTTCAGATATTAGCCCTCTGGTCATCAGTAATTACACTCAAGGGGGACCGAATGCTGATTATGCTCACGCATCTCACGCATTTGCGTTATGATGAGAACGGATCCGAAAAACCACCTCATCACAAATGTTAACGAGGTCGACTTTACGAACTTTGGGTTTTCATTTGCGCACGCCATCGCCTGAAAAAGAGCAGCGTGTCTTTGTGACGGATGGTATTCTGTGCCCTGGTGTCACGGCTCAGTCTGCATCTAGGCTCAAATAAGGCTGAGGAAAGAAGGACAGTTGAGAAAACGGTTCAAGGGGAGGACAAACTCATTTTTCAATAGAAGCTTCAGTCTGCTGGTGAATTTACAGAGAGCCTGTGCTTATTATCCACCAAAGATAATCAATGAAATTGACTAAACAGTTATTTCTGACTTAGATCAGAACTCCTAAACCTAGTGAAATTATTTTTACAATCATTATAACCCAGCATCCTAGCAGGAAGTGAATAATGAAAGACTTTACTGAAATATGCATACAACACGGGAATAGCTAGCTGAATTTAACAGGTTAATTCCCTGAACTATTCAGTACTTAGAAAATGTTACAACTCTATTTTCTTTTGATCCTTCTGATCAGCCGGAGTTGCAAATGTGCAAAAATGTTATTGCAGCCATACTACAAATTGCATAATAAAATAAAAATAATTTAATATTGATGTGTTACCAAAACCTAAACAGACTCAAATCATATGATACTTGTGCATCATACAATATTGAATAGTAAGTTGCTTAGCTGATACGGCATCTAAAGCAACTTGCCATTCTAAATAAATGAGGCAGCCTGGTCTTTTATTGAAGCGTCCCCAGTGAGATTGGAGCATCAGCCTTCTGTGTTTGTGTTCTTAAACGCTACGGCCCTTTTTAATATTTCTATGATGCCCATGTGATAATCCTTTTTCACTGATCCCTTAGCTCCCCCAGGAAAAGGGCCCTAAATCCATGCTCACGGGTGAGATCAAACCGGCCTTGTTGTCATTCTGGATGCTAGGTGATCAAATAAGTTTTGCTGTGATCCTCTCCAACATGAGAATCCAACTTCTGTTCTACTGACTTACCTCCAGCAGTAAGAGCTGCAAGGCTAAAAAAAGAATGCTTCACATTTTACTCTGCTGAAATTATTCTCTATCCGAAGAAAAGCAAGTAAGAAGGGTTGTTAAATAAGACCCACCCCAGAGTCTGTCTGGACTGTGGTGGCACCTACAGAGAATCAGGAGACACTGAGATGATGTTCTGTCCGTTTTGGGCTTCTTCAGCACCTCGTGGAATGAGTGCCGACCTAACACGTTATCTCTCTGCCCTGGGTCTCTGCTCATCCAAGGTCACTTCTGACTGAGAGATGGGCTTTGTGACCCTCCTGTCCATCTGCACTCGTCAGTGCTTAGCGTGAGAGAGGAGTTTTATCCTTCTGAGCCTGGTGGAAAACCTGATGTTTCCTGGCCATTTGACTGATTGATGATTTGATGAAAGCCTTCCTACTCAGCACAGAGATAACTGCTACCTGCCCTTTCACAAGTGATGAATAAAAAAAAAAACAAACAATAAAATGGCACAGGTCAGCGCGATTATGTTGTGAAAAGTCTGACTCCAGGCGAAACGGTGAGCGACATTCTATGTGCCAAAAACAACAGGGAGTAAGACTTTGTGACTTTGACCTTGGTCGCGTGCATCTCCAATTTAGCATCCATGACCTACATAATTAAGGAAGCTTTCCAAAGAAAATTCCCATGCCGCATGTCTCTGGAAATGACGGAGAAGAGAAGTGAGGACACAGCGACATAGCTGCAGGAGATTAGAAGGAGGAACAGGATAATGACAGCTGTAAACTAAAATGATGGCAACTTGGGAGCGCAAAAACAAAACATACTGGCATTTGGTGCGGGATAAACAAGTGTGTCTGTGGGACTCGGAGTAGATGATAACATTGTCCCTCTCAGCTCCAGGAAAAACAAAGCAGAACTCATCAATTTATTCACCCACAAGGAATTAGGGGCAGCTGTGCTGAATTAACCTCAGTAACCACAGTCACTTGACTGTCCTACAATGACAGACAGCAGCCATCAACTTCCCCCCCATCATCACTGTCCTTCACATAACACTCTTGGTTTGAGTGTATTGAGTTATGTGCGAATGGCCTGAACAAACAATCGATAGCTTGTTTGAAACCATCAATACCAATTCATTTACAATAAACAGACCTCGGTAAGTGTCTCTGAGCGGACAATTCCTCAGTTTCTCGCTGCACTTTTCATCCTGAGGTGGTACAATTCAGAACCTATACTCTGCTGGAAGGAAATAGTCAGAATCCTTTTTCGACACGGTTACGTGTGTAAAAATAGCCTTATTGGTTATTGTTCATTGCGGCTTCTGCTTCGACCTGAGCAGCCTGACGACAGTCTCCGGCTGCTGACATCTGGGGGGTCGTTGCTTTCATTGGACACATTTTATAGAAGTGCAAAGGCTTGCAGGGTTTATTATACAGTTTTCTGAGTGTTTGAGCGGAGGCCAAATTATTCAGCTTTTAATGCTAAGAAACCCATTTAGCCCCTAATTACTTTGGGCTGCACCACGTGTTAAAAAATTTACAGCTATAAGAGTGTTTACAGCCAAGGCTATTTTAAGATATGAGTGAATAATAAGTCTTGGAAGTTAGTGCCACAATCAGTGATGGCTTGTGTATATATACACAATGGGAGGAATGCTGATCAAATATGGCTGTTTTTCTTCAAAAAAGTCCTGATCTGCTAATGACAGTTTATATTTTTTTTTTTTTACATTTGAGAAACTATAGTATTTAGTGTAGTGAATATCTATGGCATTTCATTTAGAGAAAACCTCATTGGCTGTGTTGGAATAACAAATTATATTTATACTGAAAAAATATTCATGTGCAATAATATTTTATTTCAATACTGACTTTTTTTTGCTAAAACTTATATGTACACACATGCAGTGGAGGGTGTAATGCATTGGTATTTGGTTAAGAATGACTTCGCAAAACCTTCTTATCATAGTTGTTGCTAAAGGCTGCCTTGCCTTTTGTGCTGTTTCTTGCGTTGCTTTTGGATTCGGTCGTTGCGGTGTGAGCACCCTGTAGAGGCGAGAAGGGACAGGAGGTGCGAAGAGGAGTACCATTCACACACACACACACACACACACATAATTGTGCAGATGGCAAATAAAATTTAGTTTCATTTTTTCAGCAGCCAGGGTTTCAATACCCCCCACACCCCCCCATCACTCTGGAAAGCTCCTCTTTTCTTCTTCCCAAGCCGCCAGGAAAGTGGAGCCACCTCAAGAAGGTGGGCGGGGTTAAGGGCGTGGCTTGGTTCGTGGTGCTTGATTATTGGTCTACACCAGGGTACCGAAATATTGACAGGTGGCTGATCTCCGGAGTCCTGAAGGGGAGGTGTGGCCACCTGTCAGTTGGCCGGGGTAGCAAAGGACAGCAGGCATCAGAGGTGGCGTTGTGATCATGTCTGTCTCCTACTGCAACTGAGCTTATTTGATGGCACCTTAAGATATGCGTTACTCATTTTCCAGGCAGCCCTTACTGTGCCCCACCAGTACACGGTTCGATGGCAGTTTTCTGCATTATAGATACATTACATGTACCGAATCGCTCGACTATATTTTGCAGTTCAAAGGTATTTAGGAATTTCCTTTGTTGGAATTCCACATTCTACTTACAAATTTAACTAGTTGACCACTTCATAAAGGACTGAGACAAGAACTAAATGATAAGGACTATACAAGACTGCCACCCTATATTTACTTATTCACCTGAAATTCACGGGGGAAAAAGTTTTTTAATACTGCTTAAAATTATGATTTAATAGGAAGAGGAAGTTGGCAAGGTCAGACCCCCAGACTGTGATGTAAAGCCCTAACTATAAGGAATGGTATGTATAATATGATGAGCAAAAACATAATGTCTTCTACAGATAATAAAAACAGATTGCTGGATCTTAGGAATATACTGCATGTCATGGCAGTTATGTACTGATTCCTATAAGTAAATAGACACTGAGTAATCTGATACTCTAAGTATCACACTGCTGAGTAATCTGATACTCTGAATATCCCGATGCTGAGTAATCTGATACTCTGTGTAATCTGATGCACTGTAAGTCCCTAAAGGTACCAAACATGAGGAAATATGCAGAAATGCATCATTCCAAAGAAGCTTCCAGAAAGCCTGGCTTTACTAAGAATGTGCATTCCTCACCATCGTAAAGTCCTCTGTCTCTCTTTCCAGCACCCAGCAACCATTTGAGTTATTAGAAAATCTACTTACAGTCAATGTGTCCTTAAAATCACTTACAGAAAATGGCAAGAGACCTTGTTTTGAGGAAATGGTGCAGAACATCAGAATGGTCAGTCTGTTTTCCAGTGGTTGTCTTAAACCGTTCCAGAGAGGTGTGTGAGGCGGCCAGGAACCCCACTGCTGCATGTCTGTCCTGCAGTATGACTCCGCACTAAGCTCCAATGAATTTTTCACGTGAAAATGTTCCATGTCATTCTCTCTTTATGATCCTTGTGACGTCTTCACTTCTGTGTCTTTGAAGACACCTTCACATCTTGAACATTAAATAAAAAGTTTCTCTGCTGACTTCCAGTTTTGTCCTCAACTGTCCTCACAGCCTTTATCTTTACAGAGATTCTCCAAATTGCTTCTATGGTAAAAAGTCGATGACATTTGGCACAGGATAAAGTTAAAATCCAGTTCCTGCTATAACTGAAAGTCATACTGTACTCTCGAGATGTCCTGAAGTGATACAATTAATAGACAAAACCTGTAGCCTGTGGAAGAACACTTACACCCCAAGGTGCCCATCACACCCAAGGGACACTTACAGCCACATCTCCAGGCCAAGAAGCAGTTTGCATCAGAACCACTTCCAAACTGAACGGGGCAGTTAATCACACCATTCGATTAATGTCAGCATTCCATCAGCATTCTCTTACTATTATTATCAGAGATTATTGTCATTGTTGTTGCATTTTTGTTGTTGCACCAGTCAGCTGCACAGTATTTCCTTAGATTTTTTTTACATATTCATATGGGAAGCATATTCTTTATACTTAATATTAGATTTATTATACAGAATAATATACCATGTATATGATTAATACTATTTTCATATATGTTTCATATATTTCTTGAAATACTTCCTATGTGCACATATTTGATATATTGTATGTATGCTCTTTTTTGGAAGTACTCCTCATGCAAATGAAATATTATTACACCTGCTATGTACAAGGATAATAACGGCATTCTATTCTATTCTATTCTATTCTGTTCTGTTCTATTCTATTCTACTGATTTTGCATTTTAGTTTTTTTCTAGTGCTCAGGGGAACAGGTTTTCTGCTTTTACACTAGGTTATGCATCTCGATTATGCAACTGAAGCACTGCTCCGTGGCATCTTTGAAATTCTGTTAGGTGTTTGTGTATTGCTTTGAAATCTCACAGACCTCTTTCATACCTGACACTGCTAATTGGCATTCCGCTTAATGAGACTCACCTGCATTTCTGATGCATTCATGACTTAGTTATTTCAAAGTTAAAGTCCTTTTTATGTGTGGACTCCATAATTAGGTCAAACTGTTGGATGATGCAACTTATAGCTTTCATCACGCCAAAGGTGACATGATTATCATTTCCTGCAAAGTCTTGCGAGGGTATTTACATGTAGACAGTGAAAGTAATCAAAAGTATTTACTCTTTCATGGACTGGTAATATATTGTGATATTGTGAAACTAAAATGTCAGAAAGGTCAAATGTAAGAAATGTCAGAAAACATCCCATTCATTTGCATATATTACCAGTGAACAACATCATTATGCGGTTCGATCCAGCCACGGATTCGATAAAACGCGTTCCCTTCGTTCCGTCCTAAGCTGCTCTCTGGCTGCTTAGCAAATGGACTGGAGCATGAGAGTGAGTCAGCTTTCAGCTGAGGGAGCAGAGTTCATCTGCAGACGGAGGAGCTCCTATTAGGAAAGAGGAATAAGCTATCCCTGAGGTGATCGGTGTAGACCAGGCCCTCGCTGCCGTCACGTTCCCAGCAACGAAGGCTGCAGTTCCTATGGTGCTTCTCGTCTGCTGAGAGACACCATGTGCCAAACAGACTCAGACTCAAAGTAACAGACAAATTTGCTCAGATCAGATCAAGATGGTACAGCCTTATGTTACCACTATCAACACACCAAAGAAGGAAGGCCAGGACCTAGGGCCAGCTCCACCTTTTCAGGGGCCCTAGGCGACGCCCCCCCACCAAGAATACAGATGATCATTTCAATTCCCCCGCAACATAAGTAATTTGGGGCCATCCATGAACACCCATGCGTTTGTGATCCCTGTTGAAATGAACGTAGAGGACGACGTTTACCACCTCAAATACGCTGGACAAAATATTGAAGTGACCTTTAAAGACGTGGCTTAGGAGCAGCAGTCAAACAAAGAGACCACAAATCCAGAAATGATAGACAATCCTTTGTGCCGTTACGTGTTGTTTTCTACATGAACTACAGATGAACAATCTCAAAGTGCATTTCAGTTCGCACTCTCTATTCTACTTCTTTTGTTAATTTTGTTTTCCCTTCCCTACTATTATTATCAGCACTGAAACTTTAAGTATGCATACAGGACGTCCCCAGGTTACGAACGAGATCCATAATCTTGAGGCTGATGTACATTTCTGTGTCAAATCAACGCCATAGGCACAACATAGCCGTGTGCCCTACGATGAAGCATGATGCACACCTCCCCAGAAATGTAACTACATGTCATGGCGACGTAGACCCCCACATCTGTGATTGGTCTGTTTGGAACCATTACACTTCCTCTTATGCAAATGTTTTGTTTCCAACTGGGGGTATTTTATTGTGGAACAAGTTGTGTTTGGCTTGCTTCTAGCCTGCTGTTTTTGCCACAGTTACAGTGGTTCACATGAAAATTTTAGATATCGTATTGTGATTTTTTTTTTTGTGATATATATTGTCATTTTTATGAAGCAAAAAATGGAGTTCAAAATAAATTTCTCCCATAGCCACGTATGAGTGATTGGGATGAAAATGAGTATGATTGTCTCAGAGAACAGATGCATAGCTCATGCAAAAGCAGCAGAGGTAAACTTTAAATTGATTTATAATTGTATGGTTGAAAATCATGAAAATGAACAATCATTAAAATTGCCAAGTTTCGTTTCCTATGCTATAGTAAAATGTTCTAGCAAAATGTAACCCCCCTCCACCGCTCAGCTAACTAGCGTTTCGGTGGTGTAATTGCAGTGTGTGCAGTTAGCTCAGCCCGGGCTCGATGCAGGAGTGTAAATCAGCCTGTAGCCTGAGGCAGACCTACCCAGATATGTAACTACATGTTGTGGCGACACAGACACAGTGGTTGGTTTTGGTGGCGTAATTGCAGAACAACACAGACACTCCACCTAGGGGTGATATGATTCATCAATGTGCATCAGTGCACCAGCAAAGGTTCACAATGTGATCGTCCCAATTAAAAACTGAACTGGATACTGGGACGAATTCAAGATGCACCATTTCTAACATCTTTGCACCGGAAAAATCCTATTATTATATTATTTAATTACAATATTCTAATTATGTAATAAAAAAATGAGATGCTTATTGAGTGTCAGTACTAGAGATACAAATGTGTGAATTAAAAATGGCACATTTTAAGTTAATTTAGGATTTTCTGTATGCTTAAGAAGAATGAAATAGACAAAATCAAAAATCAAACTATCTGTACTATACTGATTACGCATCATATTCTTTACGTCGCATTGTATCTCATTGAATTGCACTGTATTGCAATAGGAGTGAATCATATAGTAGTTTCTTAAAAGCATCAAATTGTTTGCAGTGCATCATGTCGGCCTCAGTAACATCAAAACTCAGCACACCCTTTAGTTTGTCGAATAAGTAGGTAAGTCGGAATAATAATAATAATAATAATTTAAAAAGTAACTACACTCAGTACTATACTGTACCTCCAGCTGATAAACCACTGAAGCCACACAATGTTTTCAGGAGCCTCATAAAGTAGTGCTTGCGTTCATTATTATGAACCATTGTATTTAACTCAATTTTTAAAATGTAATATGCTTTATGGCAGTCTGTTTGTAAATACAGTTAGTCCGTAAGTTAGACGTTCTTAACCTGGGGACAGTCTGTAGCTGAGAGGCTGTGTGAATCTTATTCCAAGATTACTGTCACGTGATACATTAATAAATTATTAGAAATGCAGCCAGGCTGCAAAATGGCATGAATTTAATGTGTATGGGATTATTATTTTTAGTTTTGATGTTAACATTTTTGGTGAAACACAGCTGAGGATCGACAAACTGGAAGACGTCCTCAATATGTAAAAGGTCCCAGCATCAGCTGGTGGTACCAGCGCGCTTATTTTAATGGTTAATACAATTCAGTTATTAAACGTTGCATATTTCACATATATTATAGCGTAGGACTTGTTCTCAGTGGGACCGTTAACAGAGACATGTGACATGGAGATGAAAGGAAGGAATCTGGAATATTTTTGGATGGAAGTGGGGAGGGATTAAAGGAGAACAATGAAGACGAAAACAAAAGGGATCTGCTTTAGCATAAACACGGGGGAACCGGAAATGCACAAAAACCGAAATGAGAATTTGCACAGTTTGGTTACCGTGATTTTTCTCACGATCGCCAACAATGATGACTGAAGAAAATACATTTTTAAGAAGTCCCTATAGCAGAGTGGAGGGGTTACCGAAGATTTGATCTCTAAACAATGGAGGTTACAGTGAGTTAAATTGCTAATTGAATAAAACAGTATTACATGAGTCATATATGCGAATTGCGAGAAATACATATAAGCTAGAAGAATGAGGTATTGAATTATATTGTCTGTCGTGATGTCAGCAGCGTAGAAGAGAGTTTGAAATTTGGGGGGGGGGGGGCACCATGGGCAGATGTACCATATGGATAACCTGAGCACACGCCCAGGGGTCCTGTGTCCCAAGGGGCCTTTGAATATGCCCGATAAAAGAGTCTCATTGGAGGAAGAGGGTAGTAATCAGCCTATCAAATACTGGCAGGCGCTCACATTCACTCGCTTAGAGGAAATACAATTGTGGGTGGTCGATAGGATTTGGGGAGTTTAAGTGGATCTTGCTAAAACACGAGATCCCAGTGGGGCATCCAAAACAACACAAGAAAATGAAACAAGAAGTGTTTAATCGCTTAATGTTCCAGAAATAAACATGTTTTTTTGCAAAAATCAAGTCAAAACAATATAAACGAAGCCGGTGCTGGCATAGGTATCGCACATGCAGATGTTAACAGTCAGGAATTCGCAAACGACATGTAGGCTGTCCCCAGGGAAAGAACATCCAACTTATGGACGACTCATACTTACAAACAGACTTCCATAAAGCCTATTGTAGTAAATATTCAGTTAATACAATGGTTTGTGACAAACACACACACACTACTTTTTGACGCTCATGAAAATATCGAGTACTGAGTAGTGTAGCTGTATAATAATTACTCTTTTTATTATTATAAACTGTATTATTATTTTTCTGACACAAAATCAATGGATCTTTTTCGTAACCTGGGGACTGTCTGTGGCTGCTGCTAGTGCCAGTTACTAACAGTGTGGGGTGGGGGGGCTTTCTGTACTGGTGTCTATGTCCTCTTCGTCCCCCAATTCCTGTGCCCCTGCCTGATGTCATCAGCTTCTGTGGAAACAGCTCGTCTACTTTTGAATCGCGTGAAGTTCCGTTCTCATAATTCTTTGGAGCATCTTGACATGTAGATGAATTTCGAGAGTCTGAAGATCTAAAAGGCGGAGAAGAAAGAACTAAAAAAAGATGAGGTGCTGGGAGAGGATGGCAGGAGGAAGGTGGAGAAAGGCGCAATGGTGAAAGACAGAGCGCTACAGAGGGTGGAAGAGGAGGACACCTCCCATTCTACACCGGGGGTGTGTGACGTGCCGAAGGTAGAACCCAGTATCTGTGTATGAAATGTGCTACATCAATAAACGTTCCTTGTCTTAGAACACAGTATTGATAAGTCTGCACCGCAAAAGAGTTTGATTTCAGTTGGCTGCCCCTGAATCAGGCACTGGGAAATTACTGGAGGCGGCGGACAGGGGGAAGCCTGGGAATAGTCAGTGTACGTGAGAAAGAGGCCCTCAGTTAGCCTTCGTGGGGTGAGTGAATCAAGGGGGGCCACCCTCCGCGATGTGAGAGAGGCCAGCCCCCCATCTCTCCCCCCCCCCCCCAGCAATCTCAGAGCTGTGGCTCCCCTGCAGAATGACGCACGGTCTGATGGGCCACGGGAGGAGGATTCAAAATGAAATAATTTAAATGCTAACATGTTAGCTAATAGCATTATGATTACTATTCAAACATTAGTGCACCGGACAGTCTTTCAGTGTTGTGTCGGTCCTATGCAGGGGTGCTGCTAGAGATTTTGGCCCCCAACCCAGGCCAATATAATTATGCTCCAATTTGTTTAGGGTCCCTGTCACTCAGGGGCTCTTGGCATCATCCTACCCCCCCCCCCCCTCCCCAACAGCACTCCTGCTGTTGCATTCTGTGAAGGGTTGACTTGTGTCCATACTTACTGGTTCCCAAAGCCTTAGAATACAGAGTCTGTGACCTGCTTTCATTTTTCTTCTAGCTGTGCCCCACTGATAATTATGTAATCATTTTTTTGCTGCTTTGTATCAAAGTTACAGTGTCACAGAAAATATTCTCACTGGGTTTAACTTTAAATTTAAATAACTGAGGTACGGCCTGCCTTGGTTTTCCACTGGCCGACGGACGGAGTACCACAAAAAAAAAGAAGAAAAAATAGAACAAACAAAAAACAAACCCTGACACATTGTTAAACAACAGCCATCTATCATGTCCGATTTACCATTCCCACCCTTCCGGAATCATTATCCCAAAGGACTTGCGTGGATTGGAGGCGCATTAAAACATGCAGCCGACTACCTGTGGCATTCCTGCAGGAGTATACTTGGCCCCAGTCCGTGACAGAAAATGGATGGGAGCGCATTATTATCAGGACTGAATCACTCTTTCATACATTCTTAATTAGGCCCTTGGTCTGAAGCGAGAGCTTAATCCATTACGTTCAACCAGGCTGCTACCACAGGTAGGTTCAGCTAGCGTCTGGAGATGCCTCTCAGACTCTGTTTGTTTTGGGGGCCGTAGGGATCACATAACAAATAATTAACAGGTCCCGCTGATTTTTAAGAATGCGCTGTGGCTTCCTGAACGCGTTGGTGTAATAGTCTTACTGCTCCCCTGAGTGTGGTTGCCATGATTTATGGGTGAATCTCTGCACAGTGCAGCTGAGGCTGTGGCTATCGCTGATGAATTTATAGCTCTGGTGCCTGTCTTCTGCAGTATAATTCTCATTACTATCCTGGCCCCGCTGGAAGGGTGCAGTCTGTTCATTTCAGACAAACCAACTGACATTATTTTGAGTTCTGTCCTGTGCCAGCACACTTTGGTGAGGTCAGTTACCGTCGCTGCTTAATTTGTAAATCAGAAGGTGCTGGAACGTGAAGGGCGTATGATAGCGGGGGCTAATGAGGCGGGCGCAGGTCCCGGAAGGTGTACAAAACAATATGCTATCTATTTTTAAAAACATATCTGAACTAATAAAGGATGTGAAACTCTGTGAAAACTGGTCCATAAATTAAAATATGTACTTGTTTTATTTTATAAATGATCTTTGTTTTATGTTATTGTGGGTAGCATAGTAGTGCAGTGGTTAGCACTGTTGCCTCACACCCCTGGGTTCAAATCTCTGCCCGCGCTCAACATACATGGAGTTTGCATGTTCTCTCTGCGTCATCCACTTGCTCCAATTTCCCCCCGCAGTCCAAATTCATGCTGAGGTTGACTGGAATTGCCAAATCAAGTCCTGTGCCCCTGTGGGGTTGGTGCCCCATCGTGGGTTGTTCTCTGCACTGTATCTGGGATAAATTATGCACCCCACCCCTTGACCCTGAATAGGACAAATGAAATGTATTGATTTTTGTTTTTGTTTTTTCAACTAGGGAGCTGGTGGATCTTTGGAAATAGGGCCCGGAACGCAGACAGTCAAAAACAGAGAGGTCTCAGAAAGCGTTCCAGCTGAATGGGGCACAGATTAAGCAGGGGTTACCTTCCTCCAGTCATGGACGGGCTGCCGGGCGGCCTGGCTGCGCCGGACCCTGATCGCCAGGGACAGAGAGTAAGTCAGTCCTACGGCGGAGGTCAGAATGGCCGTGCGGATGACATCTGCTTCAGCTGTCAGAGGGGCCTGGCTGCTTCGTCAATGTTCCAGAGGAACCTCTCACTCTGCTCGCCTTCGAGTTCCCCGTTATATCAGGGTGAGCAGATAAAATCACAGGGGTCGAGTGATCTGGACCGGTTGACATAAATACGACTGCAACGAGGGGTGTCCACGACGATATACATGGCTAATTGCCTCAGCCGTACCGTTGAAGTATTTGGCAGGTTTCCCCGACCCTGTTGCAGTTGTGCCAGCCAGACAGAAACAGACAAAGAATCTTCATAAACAAGGTTTTGACATGAGAGAAAGAGAGAGTGAGAGAAAGAGAGGGTAAGAGAAAGAGAGAGAGAGAGATAGCATGCTGGGCATGGATTGATCTCTATTTTTTTTTCTTTTATTTATCCAGTCTTTTTGTCTTTTTTGTTTTACATTTCACACCAAAGGAAAGCTATGCATGTGTGTTTAAATATGTGTGTTTCAAAGAAGCAATTAATAATGGGACTTCAATGTATTTGAATTTAATTTCCAGTATCTGGTTTGTTCCAGAAAGGTTTTTTATTATTTATAACTATTCATCTATGGAGCCTTCCTGTGCTCATTGTAGGATGGTGCAGATCATTTGCAGCTATGTTTCCAAATTAGCAATTTAAAATAAAACTGGCCCATGTGACAGCATGCTTCCCAGAACTGAACAATGGTATTTTTCAGTGAAGAAAGTCGTTTTTTTTTTTTTTTTTTTGTGCTGAAGAATTCACAGTGAGGTTTGTTTCGAGAAGAAAGGGACGAATGAGTTTTTTTCTGGGCTGAAGAAATGGAGAGAGAGGCTGTCAGCAGAGGTTGGTGCCTTCCCCCAGCCCTCCCAAGCAGCAGATCCTCCCCTGTGGTGATTTACCGCCTGCTCCCGTCTGCTCCCACCCCGCCAAGAGCTCGCGGTGCCCTACAGGTGATTAACGACCTGTTGTGCGCCTTCAGCGGGGAAGGCGGCGGCCAGACTCCCACATTATAATGATAGCACCACTATAGGCGTCTGCACAGGAACACGCAGCCCAAGTAGCTCCTGAGCCGTGCGACAGCGCTAGCTAACGTCAGAAGCTAGCTAACGTCGGAAGCGTACCGTGGTTCTGCTCAGCTTTGGCCATGTAGCGCGTTTCACACTGAGAGGTCGGTCAAAGAGGACACTTTAAAGAGTTGGATAATTTACAATGGACATCTTACAGGAAAAAATATCTCAGAATGCACCATGGGCAGGGCACAGGATGCAACAAGCAAAAGTAGGAAGTAGCAAACTACAATTCTGAAATTCACTGCGGATATATTACATAAAAAATAGTTCATCATGCGTATGTGTCATATTTTCCATTTAGCACAGAACCCAAAAATGCAAACTCTGTGTGTCAAACAGTATTCACTGACGGTATTAGCAAGCAACCTTTGCTAAAAGCTAAATTTCTCTGGTTGCTAACGATTTGCCAGCCTGTAGCTAAGGGAACGCGTCGGTGGTCGAGTGACGTCACTTAGCAGGGGTTAGCAGGTGCGCTAAGAAGGACACCTGTGAAGGACACAGGCTGTTTTTACAACTCCATCCATAACCGTAAGATTTAGCTTCTCGCTATTGACAATTGGAGAATAACACTCAAGGTTTCTAGCAGGAACTTAATCTTACTGAGGCATAATCAATCCCATCCGACCGTGACTCTTAGAGCTCTGTGTTTAATTGTCCTGGTGCACAGCGGATCTCTGGGCACACCGCAGCCTCCGTTGGTACCCTGTGAACCCGAAACGATGTGCCCCTTGATGCGGACCATAAAGAGGCGGGCGGCATAATAAATGATATTTTTTTGACTGGATCCTGAGCAGCTGGATTTCAGAATGCGGCTCACGTTTTGATATTCTGTCACATGACTCAGAGGTAGGACTGTAAGAACCTGCTGAGGAAAGACTTTAGATTGGGTCAACGTGCGTGATGTGGTAAGCAGGCAACGGATTGGGGGGAACACTCAGATTCAAAAGGGGGGGTTGCAATAAGACTTACTATTTCAGCTGAAATTGACAAGCTTGCTCCACACTGCACTGCAGGACCCCTTGACCTCTTCACTAGGGACAAAAAGTAAACCTCAAAAGAGACAATCAAAAATGATGAACCGAACTGGTAGAACCCCCCCCCCCCCCCCCCCCC
>JAODLC010000013.1:429200-439985 GCA_026781145.1 Hippopotamyrus pictus
AGGAAGCTGAACAGAGATGGAGGGAGAGAGAGAGGGAGGGAGGTGGAGGAAGCTGAACAGAGATGGAGGGAGAGAGAGAGGGAGGGAGGTGGAGGAAGCTGAACAGAGATGGAGGGAGAGAGATAGGGAGGGAGGTGGAGGAAGCTGAACAGAGATGGAGGGAGAGAGAGAGATAGGGAGGGAGGTGGAGGAAGCTGAACAGAGATGGAGGGAGAGAGAGGTCAAAAAGTGACCAAACTTTGCAGCCAGGCAGAGTGAGCCCTCTGGCTTTTTTAAGAGATCAGAATCTCTCTCTTATTATTAATTCATTTTATTATAGGACCATTACATTCCTCAAGGGCTGGAACACACACGCCTAATTAAAACCTGTTTGCGCTAATTATAGAGTGAAATAATTGAAAATAATGTGTTGCCTCATACAGTATCTTCATTAGAATTTGCTTTTGCACCAGGGCAGGAAGTGTTGGGCGGAACGGCCCGGATGCTCCTGGGCTAATTATTTCTAGGATGGCTCTGAGAAACAGATGATTTCCTTCCGCACGATTCCATGCTTCCAGCTGGATACATAACAAGCAGAGAAACACGGAGACTCCCTCCCGGCACAATGGAATCATTCACGCCCAAGGTTTGCCTAGTGATGAGCCCTCCCAAGGACCTAACACACTGGGCTGCCCCTTTATGGCTATAATAGCCTGTTTTATTTGTTTTTACCACCCCCTACTCATTCTGCCTGCCGCTCTGTGCTGAACTGGATGGCTGAGTGATTAAATCAAGGGTCGGTCAAGGTCATAGATCACATGACCTGAGGGACCATCGGATCCAGGCACCTGATGCTGCAGCATCAGTAGTATCTGTGTTTCAAACAGCATAAACGAAAGATCTGATGAAAACATAACTCACCTCATCACATGTGCCCTCCCACATCCCACACCCTACCTGCCCCCCCTAGGGTGCAGGTCTTTCCACCTCACTGCCCCCAAAAGCAGCCCGCGGGTCACACCTCCAGCGCACTGTAATACATCTTCTTGGCCTCCTCATCCTGCTTGTCCGACATCAGGTATGACTTGATGAGGTACTCGTAGAAGCTGTCTCCAAGCCCGCCGACTGACACGTGATCTGAGGAAGGGGAATTCAGATGCCTGAGCCTGGCATATGCAGAAGGGCAACACTGAGATTCAGCTAACACAACACAACCATCCATCCATCATTTATGGGTGGTGCTAATGGCTGGGGGGGTTGTGGGTTACCTCTTATGGATTTTTAAGGTACAACTCTTTACGATTCAGGGCTACAGAGTCGGGGCCAGCGGAAGACAAGATCTCTTGGTACAGAAAATTATGGTTCATCTGAGACCTTAAGATCTCCGAAAAAGGTGGGCGTTTTTTCACACGGCCATTCTGCCCAGATTAAAATGCTGGCTGCATGCTGGGGGAGGACCCCCCCCCCCCCCGCCCCGCAACTGCCCACAAAAGGTTATCTGCTGGACGTCAGCTTGACCTTCACAATGAGATCTGGGCAGGTCTTCCCTCATCCCCGAGGCATTTGGCCGATAAGACTCAACCTTTTATCGCTCATCGCTTTTCGGGCCAGCAATTAAGCTGAATAACTGTCTCCGGTCCAAGAAGCTTCTTGCATTGGAGAATACGAGACGATTCATTTTCTGGAGCAACAACATGCGAGACGGAGTCAAATCGAACGGATAAGAGACAAGGACTTTCAGTTCCAATGAGCATTAAACCCTGTCTCCGTGGGGATTTTAGCCTCGCCAGATTCCCCCCCCGCCCCATGTTTTGGCTCCGTCCAATCCGTGGCTGTCTCCCCGGTAACTACGGTGCAGCATTAAATGAGCTGGCAAGTGGGACCGCTCTCACAGATGGGGGAAGCTGGGTCTTAATGCCGGCTCTGTGATTTGCTTGGATGCCCATCGAACTGCATTCAGGCGAACAAGCAGCAGGGGCTGCGATCCCAGCTGAGGCCGGCCAGGTAGGTGTCTGCTAGCGGGGGGGAATCGTCGGAGTAACAGAGCGTGGATGCTGTCGGTAGGTCTGGCGGTCTGCAGAACGCTGGGGGTTTTGGGGAAGGGTTGGTTAATATCCAAAAATGAAGTATATCCTTCTGAAATGTGGGGGAAAAAGTTTTTTTTAATTTAAATTTATTTTACATAAATTATGTGTTGGGATGGTAAAAAGCACCCCCCCCCTCCCCCCCACACACACACACACACACACACACGGTATCATGGTTAAACCTATTAAGTCTGGCTCGCTGTTTGATCCACTGCAAGCACCAGTCTGTGACATTTTTGCCTGATGTGAATCAGTCCACGGACATCGAACGTTTGGGAATCGCTAGGATTCAAGGGTTCAGCGACCAGGATGGAAGGCCATGTTAGACCATTCTGTTTTCAGCTTGTACACCATCAATGGCAGTCGCTGATATCCCGGCGTTTCCATACTCACGCTGAACCCAGTTGCCGGTGACTGGACTTAAGAAGTTTGGGTAGAGTCCGTGTGGCTTCTCGATTTTGTTCAGAAGCTTCCGGATGTTCATCACCTAAAGTAAAAAAAAAAACCCGCAGGCAAGAGAAAGCCCTTCTTCAACATTTTTCTCTTGTGGGCCTCCTGGAGACAAATATTACAGCCCTCAGTAGATGTGACAGCAAAGTATTTTGTGTAGATGAAACAATGCAACATCGAAAGCGAGACATTAAAAGAAAACAAGGATTTCAGACTGAGCCAGTTTCATCTGCACAAAATGACATTCTGCAAGGAAATTGTCTTGCTGATAACTTTCACAGCCTCCTCTGTAACTTCCTGGAAGTGTCTGATGAATTATGGGATGACTCACCTTCTCGGTGAAGACAGGGTTGCCCGTGAGCTCGGACAGGTGGACGAACTCCAGGTGCAGGGTTCCGAACTCAGCCAGGATGCTGCTGCCTGCAGAGGCCCAACCCCAACTCCAACTGGTGCCGCTAGAACAGAGTCGAGGTGGTACAGGGGCGTCACACTCACGTGTGAAGCCCTCGGCACCCTGGAGCTCACCGTCCGACCTCCTGCTAAGCTTCCGGCAGGACCCCCCACTGCGATGGCTGACACTGATCTCCTTCCTTCCACAACGATTCATTTCTTACCATTTCCTCAGTCTGTCTGCCCAAGCTCGGCCTCAACTGTCAGTGCTTTGGCTGGGCCAGACCTGGTAGATGTCACTCGATGGTCCTCGCATTTAAAAAACATGCCTACTTGCTAATTACTGGGAAAAAGCACCAGCTGGACCAGCCTCCCCGATTTCCCTGGAATTACAATTCTCATCTTCAGCTAAGTCTGTGTCTCCAGTTTTCCTGGAGGGTGGAACATGAATCTGATTCAAATACGGTATTAAGGGGCAGAGAAACATTTCCAGACCGACAAACGCACACAGAAAAGCCCCGACATGCATTAGAAATCGGCTCGTGATTAGCAGCCCAAGTCGAAGCGACACGCACGAGTGCGGAGGGGATATCAATCAGCAGCCGAGCGATGGCTCCATCCACCTCCACCATTGTAGCCTTAATTTCCCCCCCCACCCCACCCCCATCTAATCACGGGCAGAGGAAAGACCGAATGCCACGGAAGGACAGGAAAAAGGGGCTGTTACGCATCGAAGTATAGACAGATAGGTGGGGGCTGACGGAAGAGGGCCCCCAAGAAAAGGTCACGAGCTCGCCTGCACCGTTGGGGGAGGGGTCGGTGGTCACCCGTTCTGTGACATTCAGAATAATGTGACTCATCGCCACGTTGACCTCTGATAACATCCAGAACTCATCGCCAGCCCAGTCAGTAGACAACCGCCAGCCCAGTCAGTAGACAACCGCCAGCCCAGTCAGTAGACAACCGCCAGCCCAGCGATGCAGCTCAAAACAATCTGGACGGAACCGAGCGGAAAGGCGACCCTCTAGAAGGTAACGGAGCGGGATCCCATACCCAAGGCTGGCTGCCAGATGCGTGTTCTGTGGACTGAGGACATGGAGACAGGTGCTGGAACGAGTCACGGTTCTGAGCACCACTGCCGCATCACTAAGCAACGCGAAAGAAGCCAAGACTGGACCGTCGTATACCGGGTGGAGAACACGGTCAGTTGATCACCATGAAGCCAGGCCAAAAAGAAGTTTGGATCTTCATCTCCATGGAGGGTGCCAGAGCCAACATCCTCTCCGGAGTGCCCCCTCCCCTGTCACTCACTGATTCAAAGTATATCATTGGCTACTGAGATGGTTGGCTCCTCCATATGAATTATGCCCCCCACCTTAGAAAATTCTGGAATCTCCTCTGCTTAGTTCCTGACTGACTTCACTAACCAGAGCAGACGGGCCCATTACGGGGGTCAGGCAGCTAAAATCCCAGCCAATGCTCGCAGCCCAAAGAACACGTGTTGCATTCTGGGTAGAGGAAGGTGGAGAGGAGATCTCAGAAGCTGGCTGGGGGGTGAGACCACATGGGGTGAAATTTCTTACCCAGCGTGTGTGTATATGTGATTGTGAGTGTGTGTGTTTGCATGAGTGAGTGAGTGTGCATGTGTGTGTGTGTGGATCTGGTGGGATGCACAGGCAATGGATTTTTCTTTGTTACTACCACGGTGGTTCTGGCCCATCTGGATCACAGACCCTCGTTACCTATCAAACTGGAATCATTTCTGCAGTCAGTTAATTAAATTTGCCGGCAGCTGTCCGAATGAGCTGGCGGGCTAATTGGGAGCAGGTGGGTGGCGGGGGTGCCAACGAGAGCGAAAGCACAGCGAGAGGAACTGAAAAGCAGTGAGCGGCAGCTGCTTCACCCCGATCCGCATACCCGCCGCCAACCTGACCCCCCAGGACACAAATCGCCAATTAGCGCTTTTACTCACGAGGATGTAGGGTCAAAAATGTAGCCAGGCAATTGTGCTGGAACATGGTGGTGTAGGGTGGCGGGGGTGGCATGCGGGTGAGGCTGCAACTCACCTGCCCAGGTTGATGACCCCACGTGGGATGCCTGTGGGTGTGTTGAAGGCGGGCAAGAGCTTGTCGCCCAGCTCCAATACCTTCCTCTTGAAGACCTGCAAGGGGGACAGAAGCAGAGCTCTTGTTTGGAGAAGTCGGCGGCTCGATGCACGGGGGCTCCCCGGGAAAGGTGCAGGGACTGGCACAGCACTGGACCACCCCCGCTGCCCGCTGTCGCCCACGATAAACCGCCTCATTACCTCGCGGGCAGCAGACTGCCAGTGCTGCCTGGGCGGGATTAAAAGCTGTCTCGCTGATGCGATCCGCTGCGGCACAACCAAACAGGCCGAGCTCCTCAGAGCCATTAGGGATGGCCACTCTTCATCCGGAGGCGGGGTTAATGCCACGCCCCCCAGGGCCTGGCAGCACTGAAGGGCAGGAACGGAAGCAGCCTACTCCAGGTCACATGACCAACCCTCTGCAAAGAGCGACCTTCACTACTTCCTGTGTCAACCCTCCACTAGGCTTGGGCACTAATTGTTCATACTGAAATATCACGTCAAACTGAGGTATTTGGTATTTCGATGGTATGTTTTAAAGCAACACTGGCTGCAGGGGGTGGGGTTGACTTGACGAAAGTACCGTGGCATACCATAGTACTGTGAAACCACCAAAGCCTATCCTCCACCTTCCCAGTCTGCTCTTCAGAATATGCCAGAAACAAGTAGGCCAGTGCTGGTGAGACAGAAGGTGCTCAGTGCCCATTCCTGAGGACATCCAAAGACAGGCTTAGCTTCCATCTACGCACCACCAGCAGAACATCTGCCAAGCATTAGATGTTTCCCCAAAAAGGCATTATTTAAATCATGAACGACATCAGGCCAGGAGCTGAATTCCATCACACTTCTCGTAAAACCGAGCGCTGTGAGATTTTCACAGGGATGACGTGTGATTCGCCCGCTTTTTAGCATTAACATCAGGAACATTGCTGACCGCCCACACCGTGAAAGAGGGGCACCATTGGAATGGCGTCAGAACAGATGATTCTACTAGGTTATCTTTTGATAAGCATCTGCTAAGTGGAGCCGTGCACGAATACCCAGGCTCAAAGCCCACCTCATTGTGGCCACTTTGCTTGGTTTTTCCCATCCACGCTTCTCCCAGATCCACCACCCTCCTTTGCTGGGGATTTGCACCTGCAGTCCCACCTCCCCAGCCCTTCTGCCTGATTTGCATGGTGCGTCTTCACAGGCCACGCTGACACGCCCTCTGATGCTGACACGCCCTCTGGAACCTGCGCCGAGGCCGCAATGCGATGAAGCGGGAACCTGCGCCGAGGCCGCAATGCGATGAAGAGGGAACCTGCGCCGAGGCCGCAATGCGATGAAGTGGGAACCTGCGCCGAGGCCGAAATGCGATGAAGCGGGAACCTGCGCCGAGGCCGCAATGCGATGAAGAGGGAACCTGCGGCGAGGTCGCAATGCGATGAAGTCCGCAGGATGGGTGACGAGCCTCCTGTTACTGTTTCTAGGATTCTCACACTGCTATGGAATATCCAGCATCTTAGGAGAGAGACCCTTATAACCTGCTGCTGTATTTCACTCTGCCCTTGGTTAAATGGGTGCTGTGTGGTACCATCTCTCAGGGGGTATTTCTAGGTAACCATGTTGGCGTGTGGGTCAATTATGAAATATCCTCATTTGGTGACAGAGGACGGCATTCCTCTCTTGGCTGGGACGCCAGCACCTGGATGGAGTCATTCTGCTTTCACCAAGATCCATGTTTAAATCCTGGTTCTGCTAAGACCCATGTCTGAATTCATGTTCTGCTAAGATCCATGTCAGAACCCCAGTTCCACCAAGCTTCCTGCCTGAATCCCAGTTCTTCTAAGATCCATTCTTGAGTCCTGGTTCCTCCCAGCTCCATCCATACGTCCTGCATCCACAATAAGTCAACTCTAAAGATCCAACAACCTACAGGATTCTCTCTGTTCTTTTACTATTTCCTCGAGCCTGACCTCCACGTTGTACCTTTAGGTTAATCAGCTTGTCCCTGAATTCATACCAAGTTACTCTACACATTTCAAAACCGCCTCTGTGACCCAAAACGCCTCCCTTCGTTATACCAAACAAATGTGAGTCTGTGGAAACATCAAAAGCTTTAACTTTTACCAGCACAAAGCTCGGTACAGCTCCCCTTCAAAGGCGCGGAGTCAAAGCAGACCGGTGATGACATTAAACAAGCTAGAACTAATGATCATCACACACAAGCCAAGTTCTCTCTCAGGAAACACTGCCAGATGCAAACAATTAAGGACAATAAGTGTAAACGAACTCTCAGCAGGCTTAAGGTAACAAACGAGTTGCTAACTATTCCGTCATGGCTGCAGGAAAACCGGATCGCCTAGAAACGCAGCCCCAAACCAGGTCTGATTTGATTGGCTCGGGCCGGTCACGTGACTTGACAGCATCGTGATGAAACTAGTGAGGGACACGCTCGCTGTTTGTGAAGTATATGTTGGAGAGTTGTGTTTTCATGGGGCACGGAGACGCAGCTCAGCATCTTTCAGATAAAGCCTGAAAGTATCGAATGGGTTTAGAAATCTGTCTTATTCTGAACACAATAAAACGCTGAGTCAGCCACTCACACAGGCACATACGCTGAAATGGGCTGTGCAGGACCCAGCTCTGACACGGGGCACATTCCCCTTCCTGAGGACCACCTGGGACTCAGGACTCTCTCGGTGTCCCCTGCAGCAAACAGAAGCCTCCGGAAACTCAGGTCTCCATTAGTGATGCAACATAGGCCACTGAGTTCCATTTATGCACATAGAACACCATCTCCTTCTCCCCCCCAGCTGAAAAAAGGAGTTACAAAGCAGGAGAAAAAAAAGAGAGGTTTAATAAAAAGAAAAACAAACCCCGTGTGATGCAATCAGAATCGACTTCTTTAACGCGATGGCGGCGGTGGATGAAAGGACACCTCCCAATGATTTTATTGTCACTCGCTCTCTGGAAACATAAGCTGTTTAAAAATTCCCTGTCATAGATTCCTCCTGTCCTTCAACCCTTGTGCTTTGATGCCCCCAAGAGAGGGGGTTGGGGGGGGCTTGAGGGTTAAATCAGGGCAAGCTCAAGGCAAAAACGCACGCGTCGTTAGATGACCAAGCCCTGTAGCATGAATGCTTGTGTTTAATTTGCTTCAGTTATGCACAAAGTTTGCATGTTGACTGTTTCATCCTGCAGTGCAGTAAGACTGGGGCACACATTCCTACAAAAGCCCCTCCCCTCTGCCCCCCTCCCCCCACCCCACCCCACCCCAGGTTTTAAAGCTCACATACAGCCTCAGGCTGTTTTCAGAAGCTGCACATTGAATAACTGCTGTGTTTCACTGGTGATCTCACTGCATCTCACTGCGGCTGTTTTCTGACTGACTACTGGAACTCTGTGCCCGTACCTGACAGACCACTAACCGCTGACTTCTGCGTTCAAGGTCAAATAAAATTCTAAGCAAGGGTCAACATAGTCCAGCCATTAGCACTAATACAGGTCTAAAATATTGCAGATAGACTTATGCACCTTCAAAAATAGGAGTCGGCGACATTCATAATGAAGCGGCCAGTGATAATGTGAGGATAGAGGACAAGACGTACTAATAATGATGATGATACATTATTAGAGTTACATTAGAGTTATACAGCTTTTCAAACCCCAAAGACTTGAACAATATTCGGCCTCACAAAGCATTTTCAATTTATTCTAAGCCAAGGAATATAACTCCTCTGCTGTTTTTATGTAGCAGACACTATCCAAATCCGAAGTGATGTATAAAGCAGGGTCAGACAGTCCCTGGGGCAACTGGGGGGTTAGGGCCTCGCTCTGGGGCGCTATGAAGAAGTCACTCTGTTGTCTCTGAGATTTGAACCAGCAACCTACCCCCCCCCGATCCGCAGATCAGCTCCCGCACCAAGCTCTACCCGAGACAAACAGCAGCTCCCCCGTGTCGCCACACACGGCAAAGCGCATACAGACCCCGTGTCCCGCACCAACCCAATAAGCCGCAAACCTGTCTCCCCAAGGCCCAGGGCACGCCGGCTGTTTGTGAGTTTATGAGTATAATTTCTTTGCCCAGCCAGACGGCAGACAGAGATACATTATGCATAATTTATCATAAGTGGTCTCACTCGAGAGACAAAATACTGAAAAAGATCAGATGAATTAGATATGAACCTTTCTCGGCAAACAGCATCAAAGCTACATTTACTACCAAAATCTAATATATTAGAAAAGAAACAAGCAAAGATGGATTGCACAAACTTCCTGTGGAAAAATGACTGTACGGCTTAATAATTATATCTGGAACAAATGTTACTTCATGTGTTTAACTTTCACAAGGTGTTCGTACATATAAATTGCTTCCTAGTTTGTTGGGATAATATATGCGGCAGATTGTGTTGTGTATCCATTGCTCTTTCCCGATGTAATTCTGCAGCATGTCAGACTGAACAAAGAGCTCCTCGTCTTGATAAATCAGTGTCGTAACTACGGCTCAACCAAGTACAGAAGGACCTCTGGGTGTTCTGGGTAGGCGAATGCATCAAAAGTAAAAGCACTCGCGGATACCGACCCATGTGATCCACTCGATGACAGTGTGCTTGTGCTTCTACTGCCTGTCATCAGGTGGCGCTGTCTGTTACACTACAGCACAAAATTCTATATTCATCTTCTCTTTTTGCATGCATTTTTTATTACGCGTATATTTACTGCACATACTTTTCTAAACCTTGAACCAGTGGCCATGTATTAGAATAGAGACAATGATATTAATATTCAAAAACAAGTGTATTTAAAGAGTGAAACGATTAAATATTGATTGACGGCTTTAAACATCAGAGTATTTGCTCATGCATAGTATTTCATGGCAACAGAAAATCGAGCCCTGGCACAAGAGAAGCAGCCCGCCTTTCTCCTGCGGGGGGGGGGGGGGGGGGGCGTTCATCAGATTTTGGTTCTCTTACGCACACTGTGCCCCCTTTTGGGACAGATGACATCAGGGCGGAGAGGGAGTGGGAATGAAGCGCGTGCGTCTCATGTACAAACATACGCCCACGGAGACAGAGAATTACATTAACCGCGCACATTGATTAAATAAGATAAATCAGAAATCACATCTATGCTCATGTATCAGTTCACACATCACATCAGTTCATTTCCTCGCCCCAAATAACTTCTGTAAGCCCAAGCAGAAAGATGGGAATCTGGAGTTTAATGGGACCTCCCCCCCCCCCCATGGCTAGAACAGCAGCAGATTCATATATAAACCGTGATGGCACGAAAACGGCGATGCAGATCTGGTCCGGAACCATGGGAACAACTGCGTCAGTCAGTAACCGAGAGCAGGATGGGAAGCATTACTGCGCCCATCGCCATGCCGACGTCGCCCTTCCTGCTTGTAAATATCACACAGCTCCCCCCAAAAGTCTCACTGGCAGGGATATTAACTTAATGCACAATCTGTTCTTTTCTGCAAACTAGTAAATGTAAGGGGAAGAACTTGCAGCACTATTTGCAGTGCCCACAGAAATACCGCCTGGGTCCCCCCATATTGCACAAGCATAGGTGATGCATCCTTCGCTTCCTGTGGTGAAATGATCCATCACTCGCCATTTGCACAAGTATGAGTACAGATACACTGGAACGATTTGCAAAGCATATTCCATCTTGCTCCTCTTTGAGACACACAGGCAGCTGAGAAGATTTTTTGGAAGGTCAGTCACTTAGCTGGCACTCCGGGAGCTCACCTTGGCCCCCAGCTCATAAGAACAATGCCGCCCC
>JAODLC010000013.1:440085-457041 GCA_026781145.1 Hippopotamyrus pictus
CCCATAAAAAAAACCCCCCCCCCCCCCCCCCAACCAGCTAGCCAGACGGTCAGGTGGCCGGCCAGCGGGGTAAATAGTGACATTTGCCTTCTCCGACACGCTGTGGTCCACGCTAGCTAATCCCCACCTTCACGCCACGCCGCTTAAAAGCCCAAAACTCTGGCTTGGCACGGCGTGGCGTGGTCTGTGGATGTGCGACCTGGTCCAAAGTCGCTGCGCCCGCAGCCTATCGAGGCATCCGGCCACCAAACGATGGCGGGGAGCAGCCCGACGGGCTCCGCCGAGTCTTTGCACTCACCGGGGACTCCCGCAGCGATTGCGGGGCCAAACGGATGCAGCACCCGGTGACACGGCTTATTTCTGAGCACCTTGGTGACGTCCCGCTCTTCCTCTGAAGAGGGCTTGGCACCGCTTGGTCCCCTGCGCTCGCTCGCATTCGGCAAGCTGCGTCCCCGTGGCCGCCATCGAATGTTAGCTTGCGATGCTCAGGAACGGCCCTAGCCATATGCCGTTCGGATATGCCTTGTCGCCATGGTTTCACATTGGCGGCGTTGTCTCCAGTTCCACACAGAGCGACGTGAAAAGCACCAGGTCAGAGTCATCAGACTGATTTCACAATGCTATTAATTCTGAAGCATGACGACATCCGGGAAACAGGGTCTCGCACGACACAAGATATTGAGAGCTTCCCTCCGATGCCTATGACACCCTTTAACTACAGTCGATGCAACGTCCATCTTCATGGGGACCAAAACAAATGAAGTGGGTATACGGAGTCCGGATCGAATCCCCTCACGTCGCCATGGCGTTCAATCCCAGCAAGCGAACGTGCTTCCTGTTTATGTTTATGCTTGCCCTTTGCAACGATGAGGCTGTAGATCAAAAAGTTCAAAACCCAGGACTGGCTGCTTAACCTTAATACGAGGTCATCGTCGGGAAGACGGGAATACACAGAAATATTAAATTGTAAAGTACGTATTTTGCGGCGGATTAATGTGCCAGGGAGCTTCTGAATAATGAGAGTAATCATCATTGTAATAATATCCTGCACACACTGAGCATGACCCCAAGAAGTGTCCAGGGACGGCTCGACTGTGTGAAACCCTCCCTGCCCGCCTTGCTGGGCATAAAAGGCCGCCTCCCATTTCAGGGGGCCTGCAGGACGCCGTGACCTCGAATGCAGTCGGAGCTGATGAATCCTAGCCTGCTGGCTTTATGGCACACAGGGGAGACAGAGGAGGGAAGGGAAAGGTGGGGATCATGCATCTGTAGTGCCCTCTGGAGAAGGAGGACACGGTTCAAACCGCGCTCAGTTAGCAAAGGCTAACCTTTAGCAAATACACCAGGTCTGATTGGGGAAACTGGGAGGACAGGCTCTTCAGGGTTGGACGGGGGGGGTCGTACACTTGCAGCTGCCTTTAAAGAGGGTAACAGTATCCATTGCTCCTATCTATCAACTGCACACCTGCTTCTGAGCATCAACCATGGACCTGAGGTACAAGGCAGTGGCAGAGGGGCGTGTCAAACTCCACAACCAATTGTCCTGCAGGGTTGATAAAGGGGGCGTGTCTTACCTTAGAAGCAGACCAATGACACTGCATGTGGGATAAGAGGGGCGTGTTCTCCTGATCTACACCACCAGTCAAAGGTTTTTGCACACACTGAAATTTTTTACATTTGCATGTTACTCACTTAACATTTACTAAAAATACACTCAATATACTTTGCTAACAAATAAATTTACAGTATGTTCGCCATTTGAGTACTTTTATAGCAAGTAAATGTCATATCGTTGATTCATCAAAGTAACCTCCTCTAGCAGTTATAACAGCAGAGAAAATTCAAAAACTTCTTTCTACAGGGGACATTACATACTGCTCTGTTTCATGGGATAAAACAGGTAACTAGTGCATTTAAAGTTAAAGGACAGCCTAGAATTTGACTCTGTCATCACCACGCAACCAGCTAATAGGATGTCAGACATGCACTGTTACATACTCTTTCTGTGTTATAAAGGAAACTTGTTTTATTTGACTTATATTTTCATTTATAGTTGTTCACTCAACTTTCCAACGCTGAACAAAAATAAATCTGCAGTTTATGAAATAAATGGATGTGGTAAAAACCTGTGGTGTGCAAAAACTTTGACTGGTAGCGTAAATCAATAACCATATATGCAACCAAATGGATTTTTGTTGAAACAGGGTAGTTGCTCCATAAAGTTAACTGGGGGGGGTCATTGACATCCAAACATAAAGACTGTTTTTGTTGCCCAATCATGAAGATTCTGATATTTATAGATCTGATGGGAACTGTCTGTATGAGCAAAGCCGTCTGACAGGAGACCCCCCCCCCGGTGAAGGTGCCACCTGCTGCCATGACGACCAGCCTGTGCGTGGGCTCAGACGATACTGGCCCCCCACCCCCATAGCACGGGGCAGAGCAAAGGTGAGCCTCTGCCTGGTGGTTTGATGGCACCGACTGCGCAGTGATTACCGGCTGGGGAGAGCAGGCCGGGTGTCGTCCGCAGGCGTGACCCTGAAAGCACTTCGTAAAGTGAGAAGGAATGTCACATCTGCTTCTGACTGCTCAGTGCCCCACAAGATGACCAGGGACCAAGACGCTTTCAGGAATGACGCGATCAGCTTGATTATCAATCAAGAAAACGGCCCGCTGTCTTGAACGTGAGTACAGGGGTGAATGACTGATGTAGCACCACATTAACATAAAAATGAAGAAACGTAATTGGTATGCATCCACAAAGGCAGGACACAGTAACAACGCCGACACTGAAACTGAGGGGAAAGGACTTGAAGGTTTTCTAACTGTCCTCCCGTATGTGTAGCAGGTAGGTTAATGACAGTGTGCTCATTCAAAACAGAACCTAAGAGCGATAAAATATGCACTTCCTGTGTTTAGCCTCCGTGGTGCAGCATAGAGGACTGGGAATGTCGTGCACTGGTTATGGTTTGTGGGACACATATCAGGCCCTTTAAATGCAAGGGGGGGGGTCGGCAGAGCTGCAGACGGCCGCCGCAGACGGGGAGTCACTGACGGCGGTGACCATCTGTGTCCTTGGCGGGAGTCCTCGCCCTGCCAAAAAGGCCGGCCGCTGAACAGGACCCGGCCTACGGACCGCCAGAGTCCCGAGCGGCCCGCGGCGGTCAGGCAAACCGCGGCGGTAAGATGACCTGCGGTGAGACAGTTTGGGTCCGCGGCGAGCGCGCCGTTACGGAAGACGCCCCCCCCACATACGTAGAAGGCATCAGAGCTATGGGCAGAGCCAGGCGGCAGGCGGCGTGTGCCCGCTTTGCCGTGGCAGACGCCCTCACCGGCAGGGGCCTGGCACTCGGCCGTGATGCCGGTAATTCATCCAGAGGATCAATCCATCCCTCCCTCGCTCTCACGTCTGCTTCATAGCCCCCGTCTTCACTCCCCCATCCCGCCGATGATCCCAACACTCCAATTAAATGCCAAATAAATCCGTTGCCCCCAGCCAGGAAAGCTGTGGCCCACATGTTACGGAAAAAAAAAACGAGAAAATCCAAGCATAACATAACAGCTTCTTGCTGCCCCCCCCCGTCATGCCCTCCAAATCTAGCCCGTCATCAGAGAGATGGCATTTCTACAAGCCCTGGCACCGGCGAGCTTCTCAGAGCCTCGCTCTGCTCCGTGGGCGCCGGCTGATTCGCCGTCGAGCCGCCTGTCGGAGCGTTCCCTGCCTCTTGGGATCGGTCTGACATTCTGGCGCGTTTCCACGGAGACGTGGTCGGCGGGGGCCCGGGGGCTCTCGCGGCGCAGCAGGGAAGATGGAGAAAGGGCTTGGATGGACTTGAAAGCACCCCATACCCCCAACACCCCCCCCCCCCATCTGACTCTCCGCGGTGCCCAGAGTGCCATCCTATGCCCGCCTACACAACTGGCACCCGACAGAAGCGAGGCCAACGCTGTCCAGCCGAAGAGGCTCCCCCGAGCGGCCTGGGGGGGCGAGTCGGTTGACGCCGGCCTGATTCCTCCGGGGAAGATCCTCCGTAATTCAGAGACACAAACAGTCTGGAGGGGGCCACAAACACTGACCTGCCTGATCCGATTACAGAAAACACGCTGATGGCAGCACAATCACCCAGCCTGAGTCGCCCTGCAGCTAGACCGTGGGGACTTTAATTTAAATGCTGTTTGTATGCGAGTTGAAGGATGCAGTCAAAATCATAAGAAGGGCTCACAGTCCCCGTTGCGGGCCGCTAAAGACTCTGCCTTTACCAGATCAGCTGATAGCGCCACGCAAGTACAGTTCAGCTATGAGCTCCATACTTCAGCGAAACAGCTTTCAGCCTGTTTAGTGAACTGGAGCTGAACGGCGGGTGGAGGAAACTCGCAGGAAAACATGCAAACTCAACTCAAAGGCTGGAGAGGCAATAACAATGAGCTGGAGCACCACCCAGCGCACGCCACCCACCAGCCCCGACACGAAGCCGACAGATGATCAGTCCCCTTCCCGAAGACAATGGTGACAGGGGGAGATTATCACCACACCCATCCCTGCCGTCGCTGCGCATAACACCACCTACAGGGCATGGCGTGGCACTGCAACTGGCAGACGGGTGCAAATGCGAGCAGCATGGAAAATCAAAACAAACACAACATATTTTTCCTTCTTTTTTTTTTTCATTCCACCCCTCCTCCCTCAATTCCTAAGCCTGCCAAGTTGTCATGGTTACCTGGGGACCACAGTCATCCAGAGTGGAAAGAGGACCGCGGGTAGCCTCCTGGGGCCTCGTGGTCCAGCCATGGACCAGGGTGCTGCTCCTACTGATTATTATTATTATTATTATTTTTTGATAAACTGAAACATACTGGTTTCTGTTTTCGTGACGACGGCGAACCCTTGGACGCCCCTGTGTCACGAGTCTGACCCGACCTCCATCACTGTGCTGACTGACACCTGGACGTTCTCCAAACTAACTGTAACACCTCAAAATTTTCAGAGTGCATGGGCTGGTGGTTTGACTGTGGATGATCCTCTCCAGAAGGACAGAAACGTCTCCGAAGAGAAGGATGGACATCTCTCTGTAGCTACTGAGTTTACGACGACATCAACAACAAGAACAACAAAACAGCAGCTCTCATTCAAGGACACACAAAAGGATGAGTGGGGGAGTGTAGCTGAGCCGTCTAAGGTGCTGGATTAAGGCTCTAGTCTCTTCGGAGGTGTGGGTTTGAATCCCACCACTGTCAAGAGCACAGCTTTCATGCACACAGCTAATGGCGCCAGATAGCACAGCATGCAGGTCAGGGTCCAAACGTTTTGGAGGGCAGAGTGTGGATCACAGGGTTTAGGCAGATTGCGGTCTTTCTGGTAAACGTTTCACATATAGCCTCAAAATGAGCAGAGAACATGAGAAAAAGCTGCATGTTTCAAACTCAAAAGAAATCACTCCGTATCTGAAACATTCAATATATTTAGTTTGATGTTTGTTTGTTTGTGTCCTTACTGGATGTGGAACACAGAGAGTTTCTGTTACATCTCATTGGACAATGCTGCCCAGGACTCAAACCCCTGACCTTCTGGGACCTTCCGACCCACAGAGAGCTTGGGGGAGGAGCCATCTTGCTCTCCAGGTCCATCCAGGACGCTGAGCAGCGGTGGGGGCGGGGCATGATAGAACGATGGGCGGCCCCCACCATGGACAACAGCAGCAACATCCATCGGGTGACCAAAGCCGCAGGAGACCAGGAAGCTGCCCCACCCAGGCAGGTACAGGAGAGACTGGGGCACGGCGCTAAGGACTGAGAAATTACCCAGAAGCCACTGCCTAAGTGAGCTTCCCCTCTCCATTCTAAGGACACACACAAGGTGCCGTGGAACCAGCCTCCAGCAACCCTTCTAAGATGTCCCTCCTTGCCCAGACACGGTGCTGGCAGGCCCCCCAGGCCAGAAGGCTCTGATATACATGTAATGCCTGGCAACCATTAAAGGGGATGGGAAATAAAAGGACATCCAGCAGGACAGGGTTTCCAGACCCTGTCACCTTAAGACTCCAAATTAGCTCAGTTTATTGCTT
The DNA here is from genome assembly GCA_026781145.1 of Hippopotamyrus pictus. Classification (NCBI taxonomy): domain Eukaryota; kingdom Metazoa; phylum Chordata; class Actinopteri; order Osteoglossiformes; family Mormyridae; genus Hippopotamyrus; species Hippopotamyrus pictus. Next base: position 446,148 of record JAODLC010000013.1, read on the forward strand.
CATTGCTTCAGTAACCCCCCCCCCCATTGCTCAATACAGAGCATCAAAAGACAGGTGTCCATCTGTATGTACGAGAGGAGGGAGCCAAGGGTAGACTGCAAAGGGCAGATAAGGTGGGAGGGGGCAGGTAAACAAATGGAAGAGGTCCCTGTATTGAAGACTGGGCTTAAAGGCCCTGCATGTGCTGGAAAACAAAGCAGCACTTGAGTGCAGCTGTGACACTCCTGTCACTTCAATCGACCAATCAGCCGAGTCCCCCTTTAACCACGCCCACTATTAAAGGGTCACGCCTTAGCCACTCCCATTCTTAAAGAGCCAAGCCATTAGTTAACTGTGCCTCATTGAAGAAGAATAGAGAGACTGATTGATCACAGTCTGTGCGTTTGTGTGGTGTTTTCGAGCTGCTAACCCGTTCAATTCCCTGAAAAATCAGAGCAACACGAGCTCTCCAGAAAGAGCTCTAATTGCTGCTCTCAAAGTAAGTAGCTGTATTGCCCGTTATTCGTTTACAGTAATAACGCATCACTGCTCTCTAGCCTGTTTCACAAGTGTGCTGCTTTCTGGTCCTAATTGACAGTCACTTCCGTTCAGGGAAAATAAGTGCTTAATTATAGCCTAGCTGAATGTGAGAAGCGGTGCACCCGCAGTGCATTCTGGGATCCCTAAAAGAACAGTAAGTTCACTGGGGGCTGAGCGCTTCAGCCACTGTCCCACCTCGGTGCATTAGAACAGCTTTGTTCGTTTTATCACTTCTGAAAGAAGGGGGCATTTCCCTGTAAATTGTGTGAGTCTGGATCTGTCCACAGACCGGCTGTGGTCTTCCACAGAGAGCCTCGTTCACAGGCCAGCAATGGTTCCTGCCTATGGAGCGGCTGTGGTTCTCCCTGTAGAAGTACGGTACATGGAGAAGATGGCGACCCGGGGAGACGGAACCCTGACCAGTTCCTTAAAGCCACTGGGACAGTTTGAGGTCTGTGGGTTTGTGAATAAAAGCAGGAACAGTGAGAATGCTTCCTGTCCTTCTCCACACCAGAAGCTACAATTAAACTTAGGAATGGTGCAGGAATCCCTTTGTGCCTGTGGAGTAAACTGCTATTTGATAATCATTCTGTTTATTCACACACTGTATGTGAAAGTAAGATATTTGAAACCCATTTAAAAATGGGTAAAGAGAAGAGACAGAGCCAGTGTCTGCATGTGAACACAGGAAGTAGACAAATAAGGTTTTAATAAAACACTTCACTGAAGAAGCTGGTCAGAACCCACAGAAATCTTTGGTAACGGCATCTTAGAGAAAGTCAGGCGAGAAAACACTTGTTTGTGCTTTTACGAGTCGACCAAAAAACGAGACACTACAATTAGCGATCAGAGCAGAATCATGGCTGTATCTGACTGATGGCCACTTGTAGACTTCATTTGCATTCGCTTGTAGTTTTTAATTTCCGAACGGCAAAATAACACTCGTAAGCTCTGGTGATTGGAAAGAGCACTTCAGCTGAACTAAGTGCAGAAAACATAATTAGTTAAGTGAGTCCCCTGCATCCATGGCGTGGATCCACGAAAAGCCGACACCAAGCAGAGGAGCGCAGATACCATGGGGCTGTTATTTTTTTGTTTCTCACAGAATAGTCACGCAATCTAGTATTAGGAAAGAGATCCATGCCATTCTCCTGACGTCCTTATTCGCGATCGAACCCCTGGCCGTCCTGTCACGTGGCCGACTTCCCGACACTCTTTCCGGCAGCTAGTCAGATTCGGCCCTGCCAGCTCCGCCTCCCCTTCCCCCCATTCCCAGAACGTATCGATCACAAGTAAATAGCACTCTGGGATCGATACCATTCACTGTCACGTAAAGAGGACCCCTTTCGCCATAAAGACCCACCTTCTGCAGGCCTGCGTTTGTAAGCAGCACTGCAGACCTACACTTTCTATGGCTTTACTGCAATCATAAACTGTAACCACCTAGTTTGTTGCGCAATAAATACGCCATCCATACCGTGACTGCACATGGCCTTCGACATCACTTCCTCCATATAAATTCTTTGCACGTATACAGAAAACTACAGGGCATGAGGGTTTCAGGTAAAAGGATAAGAAACGTGTGGGATGGGCACTTTGACACCGTGTGGATTTTACAGGAGTCGAGGACCTGTTGTATACTACTGGAAGGACTTATTTAAGGAGTTTAACATCAGCAATCAGTAGTAGAGAAGGATACAGTTTTATGTGCCTTTAATGGCATTTTATTTGCAGTTTTGTTCAATGGAGTGCAAAGTAAAAAGGATCTGTAAATACCACAAGTTTCATTATGTATGGTGAGGACGCAAATGCTGTCTCGGCTGGCCTGATTAAAATGCATTTGCAGAGTTTCTGCTGAAAGTGGGAACTCCACACCACTGGCAGTGTCACTCCTGTTAACAAGCAGAGGAGGCGAGGTCGTGTGAATCAGGCCGGCACACAACGGTCCAATTAGCGCTCCTGGCACGGATGAGCGTTTCCTCCGTCCGGCCTCTAGAGGGCGATTGAACTGTCGCCAACGCAAAGACGTGGCAGGGAACATGGTTAATGAACCGCCGAACGAATGGCGGCAGTAAACTTCACAGGGAGTAGAGACAATGAAGACAAGACCCTAATTTCAGCGAGCTATCTTCATTACACTCGACATAATGAGCTGTCAGGTGCGACCCGTGAGAACGGCAGCGGAGGCAGCCAGGACTGAACAACTGTCAGAACCGGGCGACGAGAGCGACGGTGCAGTGAGGCTCAGAACCGGGAGCGAGGATTCCAAACGGCGGGATAACGGAGGCTAGCTCATTAGCACGTGCTACCAAGACCTTCAGAATGAACCTTTGGGAGATTAGAAGAAGTGTTTGTGTTTAAACAGCAGGAAGACTAATGGAAAATCAACAAGGAGCCCATATGGTGGTAGGGTTCAATTAAATATTGATCTGTGAGTAAAGACAAAAAGCCCATGCCTTTGGAAATCAAAGCTAGAGAGTGTCCCTCTGATGCGGCCGACTGACCTCCAGGCATTCCACGCAGGGATGTAGGCGAGATCCTGCTTACAGCAGACCCAGCGTCAGGAGTGGCGATGTACTCATCTCAGCAGGATGCTCTCAGAACGGGAAGGAGGGGGGGGTTCATCACCTTCCTGGGGCGTTCGGGACCACATGAGGTGTTACACGGCCCCCGCAATGCCACACGAACACCTCCGAACATCAACGCAGGGTTTACAGAAGCCCAGAAAGATGCCGGTTTGTCAGGAACATCGTCTACCAGACAATGTGAATAACGAAAATGACACCATCGTAATTCCTAAACGCTTATGAGGGGAATATCGATTTCCTTTCCTCTTCCAGCCCGAGTCTGGCTGCTTCATTGCCCATGGGAGGTTCACTTGGGGAGGAACAGTAGAGGGGACGCTTCACTCGGGTACAAAAATTGTGAGATCTGCAGAAATCGCCGGATCGTGACAAGCTGCCCTGGGCATCTCCCTCTGAGCTACGAGGTCTTGGCTCTTGGGGATGTTAAAATATTCATTAAAAGGACATTACACAAGTATTCTTAGGGTATCGTAGCACATCACGACAAGAAAATCACATTAAACGTAATCCAAAGGCTCCAGCGGCACGGCCTGGAATTGCGGGAGCTGTTTATTAAATGAGCTAAACGCTACTCAGTGTAGCTTTCATCACGGCTTGGCCTCAACCCACAAGCCCAGCGGAACAGCACAGCAGGATACTGTGCGATCGCAGCAATCCACTTTACCATCGCAAAATTCAGTTTCACAAGCGCTTAACCTCTCCGGAAAAGGAACCTCCGAAAATACTCTTCTTGGGCTGGCTAAACCCTTCCTAATCCCTGAACTGTGAACCACAAGCCCCGGTTAAATCAAGCCTAATTCTTAAATTGCAAACGGCAGAATTCCCCGACAATGCTAGCGAGTGACAAACGGGTCACTGTGATGGCGAGGAAAGCTTTGGTTAGAGCGGGCTGCCCCCGTGGGTGAGGACGACGACTCATACGTGCACAGAACGTGAGCTTCGTCTACCGATTGATGTCCATGGACCCATAACAGGGCAAACGACAAACACATGCTGATTCGACAAGCTCATGTTCTCCATGATCCATCATGGTGGTGCCAAAAACAAGAAAAGCAGCATCCTTGTCGGGTGTCTGTCATTTGTGACGGGCCCCAGACCCCTAGTGATGTGGCTTTGCACCAGTTGCCTCCCAGACCATTCCAGTTAACCACAGTGCATTGATCACCATGATGGATGATGTCAAACCCTGCCCCAGGTCCTCAACCCTCCATCATGGACAAGGTAATGATTAAAGATCTCCAATGCACTCACATGTGGATCTCATCAAAATGGGGGTTTGCCCCCCCTAGCAACTCCGCCACCTTTTGACGGTGTAGTACTCAACGATAACCTCATGGACGTTAGAAGGAGAATGATCTGAACACTTGCCTGTATGACAAGGCTGCGAAAAAGCCATCACGGAATGAAGATATGTGGAGCAAGATGTCTCAGAATAGATCTCCAGCGAGTCTGATTAGGGTGTGTGGTTTCATTCCCTGATCTGCATTAGCTTTGTACTTCGATCATCTTAAGGACCACAATGCAACAGTGCCCGACAAGAAGAAACCTTCAGCACATGGTGGAGACTATAATCTTTCGGAGAGACCTTTCGGATGAACTTCCAGTGTGGGGTGAAGTGGTGCACACTCACTGCACACCTGGTGGGGGGAGTGAGGGCCCCCGCAGGGAGAGGTGAATAAAGATCACGCCAGACGTGGGGGCTAACGCTGGTGCCGCCTTCCCAGAATGCTCTCCTGAACATGAGCAGATGTTCTGAGCAGCCGCGCTGCTCGGGGGTGACGTCGGATTGCAAGTCTTCGTTCCATAATAGTTCATTTCAACCTCTCAAAAGGGGCTCCCTTTTAGCCACCCCCCCCTCCCCACGCCGCCATTTCGGCAAACTCAATACAGCTGGCGCCACACAGTCGCGATTAATCTAATTGCCCTCCACTTCCCGAAGCAGCAAAGTCAAGATGAGGACTGATGGATGCTTTCCCATGTGAGGAAGTGAGAGAAACGTAACACAGGCAGATAAAGAGCGGGTCTGGATATGCTCGGCGGGACAGAGCGTTCCCCGGCTCAGGCGATGAGCGCGAGGCCCGGATGTCAGGCGAAGGTAGGAGCCGTTGCTCTGCTTCACGCATACAGGGCACCTGCACCCCCCTCCGGCCCCCTATGCGGGCCTCCGTGGGTCTGCTTTCAGAGGGTCTGTAACCAATTTTCTTTTGATTCCAAGTAGCATGTGAGGAAGCTGGAATTTGACCTTTCAGGGACCCCTGAGAGGGACGGAATACGGGGGGACAGCGAAGTTAAGCCAAGGCCGGCACGGCAGGGGAGGCTCCCCAGTCAGGCTCGCCGTGATGGGGGGGGGGCGGGGGGATGTAAAACGCACCACAATCCCATGCTGCTGCAGAATGAATGCGGCCTGCTCCCTCATAGGTAATTTTGCCGTTTTCTGGTGTGACTGTGACCTCTGATAACCCCACACGCAGATATGAGTGATTCAGAGGAATTTCCAAAGAGTACAAGTCTGTATCGTTACTGCCTCGCTCTCCTGCGCGCAAAGATTAAAGCCCAATTAATATACGATCCAGACATCGAAATACATTCACCAGCTGTGTTTCGGTTTTACAGTCTATTACGCCCTAAACTCAGCAAATTCACCTTAATTTCCCTAAGCAGACTTGTAAAAGAATACCTGCTGTGATTTATGAAATCTTTCCTATGTATACAAACTTTAGAATAACGACAGCCCTTGCTGCATTCAGATGAGCCCCATGCAGGGCAGGAGTCGCTGTGACATTTCACGCTCAGAGAGTCATGTGACCAGCACAGCGTCGCAGAGGTAGCATGCCTGAAAAGTCACTGCGGAGGAAATTAGCAGGTCCCCCATAAGGGATGCAGACACCCAGCTAAATATTTATACGTGACTGCTCATCTTATGTATTAAAATACCCACAATTCGGTATGTTAGTGCATGTGCGTGTGTGTGTGTGTGTGTTGTGTGGGTTTGCATGGATCACATTTGAGGACCAAATTGTCCCCAAATTGTAGTAAAACCTGAAATTTCCCTACTTTTGAGGACATCTTTTGAGGTCCCCATTTGGATAACCACAGTTTTATAAAAATCTGTGAATGCAATCAAAAAAGTAAAAATGCCAAAAGTCTTGTATTTGGGTTGGTTACGTATGGTTAAGGTTAGGGATGGGTAAGGGTTAAGGGTGTCGTGATTGGGATTAAGGTTTTTCCCATAGAAATGAATGGATGGTCCCCATTTAGACAGGAAGACCAACTTGTGTGTGTGTGTGTGTGTGTGTGTGTGTGTGTGTGCGTGAGACACAAAGCAAGACAAAGAGGGGGAGGGCCTTTCCCCCGCACCCCTATTCATCACTGGCCGAGATGCCAGGCTTGCCCCTACGAAATGGACCAAAAGGCACATATTCCAAAGGCATTGTTTGGGGGTAATGGGAGCTGATAAATCTTACCTCCTCGCCTGTCAGGTAGTACGCCGAGAGCAGGCCACCGACATAGCGGATGTTCACCTCGAAGAGGGACGCTTCTCCATTCTGGAGGGGAAAGAGATGTATACAAAAATCCATCAGAAACCCAGAGACTCCTCACCCTCACCTCACTAAGAGAATTCGATCACACAGTTTAAACACACACCAGGCACATGTGCCACTGCCGGGACTTTTGTTTAAATCCCATTTAAATGTAATTAACAATCCCTGATACACTTTGAAGCAGTCAGCAAAGTAAAAATGCATTTGTCAACGCCTGTGTTTGCGACAGTCACGCTCGCACGACCTCCCACACCCCGTGTTTGTGGAGATCCGGGACTGCAAATTGAGCAGTCTTTTGTTTTTTTTTTTTCATTATTTGTTCACTTAATTTCCACTCACATTTTCACTTTACGCTGGCTGGGGAAGAAGAAAGGGAAAGAATTTAAGTGCGAGAAAAACACCCTAAAGTACTGAGGGTTGAAAACTTCAGGGCCAGTGTCTGACAAACAGTTCATGTCCATTACACTCATCCTACACAAATGTAATTACAAGGGGGAAAAAAAGAATTTAAAAACATCACTGCAAGAGTGCACAAATCAGTAGAGGCTTAGGTTTCAAGTCGCTATTAGGGTAGAGCTAGGTTCAGTGTTGCCGTTATGGGTAAGGCTAGTTAGGGTTAGGTTTGGCATTTTGGTTAGGGTTAGGGTTAGGTTTAGGGTTAGGGTTAGGGTTAGGTCTAAGATTAGGTTTGAGAGAAACTGTTTTCTACAGTTTTCCTAGATGCATGAGCAACCCTCTCCGCTTACACCAGCACAGGTCCTGTTGCCCTTGTTGGGGTTAAGGTTGCCATTAGGGTTGCTATATTGTTTGTGGCTAGCAAAATTAGCTTTATTTAACTATGTAAAAAAAAAAAAAAAAAACTTTGCTGACATAACTGCATTTTTTTTCAGCCATCAGCCTTCATCCATTCCTACCAGCAGTCTGCAACCAGGAATTTATCAAATCAATATCCCCCATCTGCGTGTCAAAACAGATTCCCTTTAACAAGGGGTGTTACTCCTGACGGGTCTTAATCTGCCATTCTAAAGCAGGAGGTGACTTTATTTGATCATCTGCGCTTTCCATTGGATCACGGAGCAGTCGAGCAAATTGTGGTGAGAATGGCAGCCTGATAGCAGACGGTGGACATTTGAGGCTGATAATGGCTTTGTCAAGACCCACAAAAATAAAAAAATAAAAAGAAGCTTGCGTCCGAACCAAACTGGAAGTGCACAATACGAGTGATGGTGATGGAAATAAGGGGTTTCTGGAAGAGATTGGCAGGGTCACGGTTTGCCGAGGCAGTGCTGGCCCACGGCAGCCGAACCATGCGACCCTCTGGTCGAAATGCTAGTAATTACCACGGCCCCCTGGCAGATAAATGCAAACAGAGTGACAGAACCTAAGCTTTGCCCCCCCCCCCCCCATCACTGCCACTGGTTCTGTATGCTGTAGGCTTCACTGTAACCCCTCAGTTAATAAGTACACAGATTAGCACAAATCAGAAGCAGGCAGAAAAAAAGAGAATTACAGAAAGGAAAGAGAATGAGAATAGTTTATTAAACCCCGTGGGGAAATCCGCAGACATATATACGCGTGAGAGCAAGTCTGGGGGTCACAATGCGGGGTCAGTCAGCGTGATGCGGCTTAAGGGCCTTGCTCAGGGGCCGAACGGCAGCATCAGTGCTGGACCCAGGATTCGAACAGGCGACATCCCGATGTCCTAACCTGCTGAGACACCCTCCCCCAAACGAGGGAGCTGTCGGTCACTGGGGGGCTGATCTGTCAGCTTGAGAGACAGCCAATTAGGGGATGGCACTCGCTGAGGGGCATCTCCAGCACTGTCTGGGATGGATGCCTGTCTCCCAGCAGAATGACTGGTCAGGCACCCCTCGCTGTCACACTGACACATTGACAGGCATTTCATCTGCTAAAGGTATCTATATGAGCCTAATTACACCCCACCCCCCCGCCATTTCTCACTGGTTTTCATAGCACAAAGATGCCTGGGGCCAGTGGGCCTTCGCCAAAGCCAAGCAATTTATTCCCGGGCAGAAGTGCTACGCAGTGACGCGTATACAGTACATAGCATACGCAATACGGCGCCCCCTAGTGTCCATCTTGAATATAAAAACCTTACTTTTATGGAGCTGGAAAATCTGTCCCTTAAGCGTAACGGCCAAGAATACTCTACTCAAAACCCAAGGGATCAATGTCATACTTAAAAAGTTAATTTAGGGAGAGGTATCGCTGCCTTGTTAAGCACATAACTTCCCCGACGGGTAAAACCACCTTTGATCCATGGAGGGTCTATGACATACTTCAGGTACTTAAAGTATAGTCTTAGCATCTTCAAAGATCATTATAAGCTGTATTATAGCTAGAAGAGGAGACTTGAAAATGTTTCAGGTCGCCAAGGCGAATCTGAGGAGAGCAGGAAGGGAATGCGAAGAGAATGCTAAACAGTGCACAGTACAACAGCAGAGCTTTGCAGCCTGCTGGGTGTCGGTCCCCTGAATAAACATCCAGAGGGAACAGGGGTGCAGTGGAGAGCCAGCTGCAGAACCCCCCCAAAAAACAAACACACTTCAGAAGAGTGGTCACCGAACATTTCACTTATACAAAGGACAAGTATGAAAGCAAACAAAAGGACGTTTTATTAGATATTTGCAGAAGTGTACAGGGACACTGGAATGCTTCTTTTCACATATCCCATCATGCTCTCTTTTGAGAGGTTCATACAAGTGAGGGGAAGCTTGTGGTCCCGGCCATCGTTCTGGCAGCCATAGAGGATTCGGGTCCATACTCAAGGGCCTGACAATGCTATCAGTCTCCCAGGTCTGGGATTCAAACTGGCAACCTTCCGATCAGGGCCACAGAGCGCCGGGCTGCTGAGCCGCACTGGGAGCCATGGCACGCCATCCCCCTAACAAGCAACCAAGGAACCGGGAGAATTCTCCGGAAGGCTGCTCCCAGAATTATCAATGACTGACAGAATAAACATCAGTAATTACAGCACATTTCAGAGCAAAGCGGTACAGTAACTGTTACCCCACCTGACGCGAGTCCTATTCCTGCCCCCACCCCCAACACTTTTCTTCACACAAAACTTATAGCAATAATCTAATCAGAGCACCACATGCAACCCTTGGGCTAAACGGGCTATTTCTATCCAGCCCCGTCTCAAAGGAATATTAAAATCTATCCCTTTTGTTTTGAGACTTGAGTTAAATGGCACCAGATGTTGTTGGGGACTCCTGGACCGTAATTAATGTGCAGAGATATCAGGTTACATCTTTAAGTACTGGCTCAGCAAATGGTTCATATTGTAAGACGATAAGCTGTCTGGTTTACATTCGGAAGCAATGGCCTTTATTGTGACGGGGTGGCCCCTACACAGAGGCAATGTGGCCCCCTCTTCTGTGTGTGCAGGAAATGCTAATGGCAGGGAATTAACATTTAAATGGCGTGGCCCAGCCGCATAGCAAGCAGGCTATGGCTGGGCTGCCCTTTCAGGCTCCTCGCCAGGGGCGCAGTAGGCCCTGATACCCTGGCTGGTTTATGGGGGCCGAGCTGCCACCAGTGCTTGAAATGAGCTGGAACTCACAGCTCTGCTATGGCAGGTCCTCTTTGTTTTTTTCTCTTCAGAGTACTGACACCTCTCAATATCTGCTGCTACTGAATAACAAGCAGAGTACTGGCACCTGGTACTGAATATCAAGGGGAGTACCGGCACCTGGTACTGAATATCAAGGGGAGTACCGGCACCTAGTACTGAATATCAAGAGGAGTACTGGCACCTAGTACTGAATATAAAGGGGAGTACCGGCACCTAGTACTGAATATCAAGGGGATTACCAGCACCTGATACTGAATAACAAGAGGAGTACCAGCACATAGACCTGAATAACAAACACAGTAGCGGCACATAGACCTGAATAACAAGGTGGGTACCGGCACATAGACCTGAATAACAAGATGAGTACTGGCACATAGACCTGAATAACAAGGTGAGTACCAGCACATAGACCCGAATAACAAGGTGAGTACCGGCACATAGACCTGAATAACAAGGTGAGTACCGGCACATAGACCTGAATAACAAGGTGAGTACCGGCGCATAGACCTGAATAACAAGGTGAGTACCGGCACATAGACCTGAATAACAAGGTGAGTACCGGCGCATAGACCTGAATAACAAGGTGAGTACCGGCACATAGACCTGAATAACAAGGTGAGTACCGGCACATAGACCTGAATAACAAGGTG
>JAODLC010000014.1:30079-43768 GCA_026781145.1 Hippopotamyrus pictus
AGTTGAATCAGGTGTGTTAAATGAGGGGAAACCCAAAAATGTGCAGGGCTCCGGCCCCCCAGGACTGCAGTTTGACATCTGTGAATCTATAATGAGTGGAATTGCAAAATATCAGAGGTGGAAAGTTCAAATTCAGAAAGTACAAATCCAGACCATGGTTTTGTTTCAACCAGCCAGTTAAAGAGTCACAGTCACAAAGTACTCAAGTGGTTAGTTGAAACAAAATCTTGGCCTGGCCTGGATTTTCCACCTCTGCAAATGATCCTTGAAAAAGTCAGTTAATGGAGGTGATCTGACCAGCAGGGTGACTGACAGGCAAATGGGTTGCAGACAGGCACCTCACCTGAAGCGGGGTGGGGGGGGGGGTGCTGGTCACAGGGTGTCATGGATGCATTCAGAGCACATTTTCAGTCACGGATCGTTAATGTGGAAAGGTCGGACAAACTGACCTGACACCTGAGAACTGGTTTTGGATTGTGGAAAGATTGGTGAGTGACAGACACCTCAGGTCAGTAAATGCCTCATTTTTCTCTGTTCACCTTTCCTTAAAGTTCTGTGATTAAGTTTCTGTAGAGCTATCTAAATAGAAAATGCACTGCTAAATATCACTTCAGCCAGCAGATGGCGCATTGAGTCCATATTTAAAAAAAACACCCAGACAAGGAATTCAAGAATAGGGGAAATAATTGGTGCCTAAAAAAAAAAACCTACAAGTGATACAGCATGCAACCTCCAGATTTAAAAAAAATAGATATTTCAAGGTTATTTCCATAAATTAATGGTTAATCGGGTTAAGTTTGCAGACTACTGTAGAGTTAACACTATGCATAGAGATGTATTTGAATAAGCCAGTTTACAAATGCATGTCCTCCTGTGGATCCTCACAAGTCCGTGCATCATCTCTTATGTATGATGTCAGCAGAGATAAAGCACATCATCTGCCAGAAGAAAAGGAGAGACTAAATGCGGCAAAAGCCACCGCTGATGCTATATAAACACCGGGGAAGTGTATTAATGTCTGTGCGGTTACACCAACACACCGATAAAAGGCTACTATGGCTGCGGACCAAAAAATGTCTATGGAAGCACAGACAGGGTATGAGAACAAGGTCAAGGGCTTCTTTAGCAGAGAGGACCCCCCCACCCCTCCTTTGCTGATTGGCCAATTAATTGTGTGATTAGTTCTGAGTAGCACACACCACAGGACTGGCCTAATGGCCAATTAGCATCACGCAGGGAGAAGATGAAGGCAAGAGAGACGGCGTTTAGCGCACTATGACGGCCTGATTTCCCGGCCCCTGCAAGGCTTATATTTTGTTTGGTTACTTATGGTTATGGTTAGGGCTGGGTTGGGGTTAAGGGTATTGTGACTGGGATTAGGGTTTTCCCCATAGATAATGAATGGAAGCTCCCCATAAAGATTATGAGTGTTTGTGTGTGCTGAAAAGACTGCCCCTTGTCCTCACATGCAGTGTGTGAGGTGCTGTGCTCCATCATTCGTATGATTTAGGGACTCAAACAGGATTAAGAAGCTAAGGGAACATGCAGGTAGTTTTTAATTTTTTTTTAAATGAATGATGTTGTGTTAAGTATAGGGAGGGAGATGTGTGGGGTGTGACTGTCTGGCGGTGGGGGGTATGGCACTGCTGAGGCACTCTACGCCTCTCGCTGTATCATTCCATTTACGGGCTTGAGCATAATGGAAGAGAGGAGTCATCTGGCTAAGAACTGGACCTAAGCCAGCCGGCGAGAAGAGAGGGAGAGAAAAGGAGGATGGGTAACAGAGCTATGGAGAGCAGAGGGAGGTGTGTAGTACACAGCAGAGGGGGGTCAGGTATGGACATATTTTAACGGCCTGGATCCCCTCTATCCAGGTAGTGATATACCTCCACAGCCAAGCCAGCTAAGGCACAGCAAAGGGCCCTGAACCTACAGCCTGGCCCTGTCATCTGAGGCAAAATTACAACGTAAACACATTACTGTCACTATATAGATGAGTGTGCCTGGGGGGTGGGGGTCACATTGCCAGGCCGGCTCATAATCTCAGCTCAAAAACTGCAGTCAGTGTTGTCGGAGGAGGAAGTTTTCCAAAATGTTTCCAATTTACCCCTCCAGCCTACTGCACCCTCCCAACTCCCCCTAAAACAAACCACTAACATGCACCACTGGCTGTGCAGTGTGTCACAAACAACTACTTTACCTCCAACCTGAACAAACAACCAGTCTCTTCAGCGCCCCCCCTCCAAGCCATCCCACGTTTGAAGAGTACTTGAGGCTCCTCATGGCGGCTTGAAACATTCCCATGTGCGATGAAATCCGAACACCGGCAGTGCCACTGACCGCCCTATTCACAGACATATCAGCACAAACATGACTTCCACGCGTAGCCATTTCTCATGCCTGTTTTAAAATTTAATTTGTTTTTATGGCCCACTGTGTCCTTGAATGAATTGGGAGAGTCTATGAAAATAGGGGGGCAGGGTTTGGGACAGTAAGGTAAAGGGTCCATCATTTGACATCACAGGTCATAAAGCTTCGCACATCCTGCACCAACCTTGCAGAGGAAAGAGGCCTTGTCCACACCTATGGGCTCTGTCTTGGTCTGGTGGAAGAGGCCCATTGTGTGTGTGTGTGTTTGTGTGTGTGTGTGTGTTTGTGGGGGGGATGTTTTAGTTCATGATCTCAAACTGTGTTCTTTGTGCCATAGGGATTACACACAATAAGCTTCTACACAATAATTGGGCTTTTGTGTCTGATCGGAAGGTTGCCAGTTCAAATCCTGTCCTCTCTTCAGCAGAATAGTCACACGGCCCTCGAGCAAGGTGCCCAACCCCCCCCCCTCCCCCCCAAAATTCCCCTGGGGTGCCAGATAAATGCCTGATCCTGTGCTTATTTCCCAACCTCAACTCTGGTTTTGTGTGTGTGTATGTGTGTCTCAAAGTAGAAAAGATGGGATGTGCAAAAACAAGCATTCCAATGTACTTGTGCAAATGTCAAATAAAGCATCATTTCATTTTTAAAACTTCACCACTGCTAAAATTGTCATTTTTAGAAAAAAAAACAACAAAAATTATGTGATATTATAAAATATCATTAGCTTAACTGATCGTGTATCAGAAAACAAAGATACAGCCTTGCTGCCTTAAGAGGGGCCCGGCCTATGGCTGGCCGATGCATGTGACCACGGCTCTTAAATAAAGTTTGATGGACATTTCACAGCCACCGTCATTCTCCTGGCGCCGGCGCCATCACAGCCCTGGTACCTGTGAGCTGAGGAAGTGAAGGTGACACAAGAACTATAGTGTGCGTGTGCAATCAATCACCCAACTGCCATTGAAACAGTGTCAGCACACACACATGCACACTTGTATACATGTACTTCTGTTTGTGTACATGTGGATGTTTGTGTTGTACCTCTATATGTGTAATCAGATCAGGTTTTTATTGTTAAAAACTAAAACTATATGAAAACATTTTCATAAACTGAAATAAAATAGGAATAAAACTACAAGTCAACAAAAAAACTATAAATAATGCTTCAAAAACTCAAATAAAAACAAGTGTCAAATACTTTACTGTTTTTCACCACTTCGCTGATTCACCACTGGCATAAATGACGGTAGATGCTGAGTAATCATTGGGGTCCCATTAATCCGGCGGTTGCCACATCGTCAGTGTATCATGGGCGACAGGCCAACATCTCTGCTCAGCTGTGATGTCATCGGGGGAGGCTCATAAATCCCCCTCCAAGCTGGAGGTGAATATATACCGATGAGTCTCTGGTGGTTTACCTGAAAAAGGGGGCTGCATTCCCATTCTCACGTCCAAAACATGTGAGAAGAGCAGCCATGTTGGACCCAGAGTTTGAACTGAGGGGAAACTGAGGTTCAGTAGGACCTGAAGAACCCACCATAAGAGACCCCCTCCAAAAAACTTTTCCATAGCAACCATCCCTGACATACCCGTCAACAACTTTCATGTCATGGTCAGACCTCCCAAGACCAGGGCCGGATCTGTGCATAGGCAAGCTAGTGTCCAATCTGCACAAAGGGGCCCAGACAGTTCCTGGTCCGTAAAATGACAGAATTCGAGTAATGATCAGATCCGGACCTTGTCCTTATTCATATGTTGAACTTTCCCTGGAAGCCAGAGTAGTCGGATCTCACCACTCAATGAAGGACCCTTCAGGTACATGAACCAACAACCTTCGGTCAGCTTCCTCCAAGGCTACCCAGTCTACAGCCCCCAATGAGCAGGGCCACTGCACAGACCAGCAGAACTGTTCTCTAGCATTATGACATATACATAAACAGTCAGCGCTTCCTTCTGTAAACCAGCAGTGCTATTGCCGGATATGAGCGCAGCAGCCCAGATGAGGCACGGGGGGGCGGCGGGGCCGAGGATGACAGACAGGTATAAAAAACAGAGATGCGAGGCAGACAGAAACAAGGAGACGGGGACAGATGGATGAAACTGACTGAGAAAAACAAGACGGAATCAGCGAGACCGTCGTGTGGAAAGAGATACAGAGAGGCACAAAGGGACAGTGAGCACAAAGGAAGAGAAATAAGTTAGAATTTCTCTGCCTTGTTTTTTTTTTTACCGTGCTCTTGTCAATTTTGATAGCTGAGTTTTTTTTTTCCTTTCCTAGACACTACATTTGTCATGACAATAGGGAGACTGAATTTAATTAAATTCACAATGAGGACAGGGAAATGTTAAGGGAAAAGAACAAAGGACGACAGGAAAGATTATGGTGGGGGGGGTTGGGGTGGGATAGTTAAACCCACAATAAATGAGTGCATGCCTTAACTGGTGGAATGGCTCACTGGGTCACTGGGCCAGCACACTGTTGACAGGTGACCACTGCTCCATGCTGGGGGGAGGGAGTCACGAAGGACACCTCTAGTATAAGTTATGGCCTGCTTTTGTTTCATTCTTGGGAAAAAACACCCCCTCCCCCTTTCTTGGACCAGGGAGATGGCAGGAACCAGGAAGAGATGACAGCCCAACCAGCATTTCTTCAGACAATGGGTGTGACTGATGTGACTGGAATTCATGGCTCAGGGTCGAGTCTTCATGGGCACCCCCTTTATTTAAACTGGGGAGGTGTTATTATGGCTGTTTTAGGGGTGCTTTAGCCTCCCCAAATAAATGTACACGTATTAGTTTAAATTGTGTGTTTTCATTCATTTTCATTAAAATCAGACCCCCCTCTAGTAAAAGCTTTGTCCCTATTTTCATCTTTTAAATCTCTAGTGATGCTCTTGGGGGGCGGGGGGGGTGGTTGTGTCGGTATGCCCTCTGGTTTTACATGTGTATAGATTCCCAATAGCAGATAATGTTACGTGGGAAATTGTTGGCTGGTACCCATATGATACCTTTCAATAGCTTAGGATCGCCACACTAAGTCAGCTTCTAAATCAAGACTCAAGAGTTCTTTATTGTCAATATAATTATGTACAAGTACACAGTGCATTGAAATACCGTTTCCCAATGGCCATCTGTGGTGCTATACATAAATACAATCATAACAAGTGTATGACACCCACAAAACAATGCACAATACATATAAAAAGTGTACAAAATCATGTTTGATTTTGTACGTTGTGCAGTGCAGTCCAAATAATGTGGAAATGTAATTGAAATAAAGACAACAAATAACATCACTGATGGGGGTATCTGATGGGGGTAGGGGCAGTCCTTGAGGTTGGGGGAGTCTACTAGTGGGGGCTTGGTTACTTTAAAAAATGTCAAATAAAATGGCCCTTCCAATCCATCAGTCCATATCCTAAGTCAGTGCTGTTTCTGCCCTTCTGTCCTATGTTAGCCTCCCTAGACGTGTGAACAAAGCACATGTGTGCTCGAGAGCGTATGTAGGACAGCAGAGTTCTTCCTTAATTAAACGTAAAGCGGCTTGGGCCCATGGCCGTTTAAACCCCCAGGGCTCCTCTTTACCAGCGTGCTAGGATTTGTTGTTATTTTGCACACCCCTCCCAGTGCAGTTGAGGACCAATGACCCATCTCTCAGATTGGCTTTCGGGGATTACATGAGTTCCGTAAAGTGGTCTGGGGTAGTATTACCAGGGGGGCTGGATTAGACTGAAACTAGCCTGAAATACATACCCCTTCAGAACCCCTCCGCCCCCTAAACCAAAACACAATGATGACACCACAGTTGAAAAGCTTTGCTCCTGTCACAATCTGCTGGGGACAGAAAAGGTTTAGTCACAAAAAGACAGGAAATGATACTTGGGCCTTTTTCTCTTTTATTTAAGCTTGGGTACCAGGGAACACATGATGTTGTTCTTTTACACTCAAAATCATAGAATCAAAAACATTCTTGAAATCCGCTCATCTCTACTTTGTTAATCGGCTTTGACGGGGTTAAAATGATTTGCCCTTTCTGGACCAGTCTGTTGAGAACCACTATGGTTTGAAGATCCTGATGTTCCAGTTTTTGACTGACACTCCTGGACATGGGAGAATAGCATCAGCCAATTCTGATAGACGTTTTTACATTTTAATAAAACAACTGAATGAGAAATGCAGTTTTCAGTTTTTGGTTGAAACCCAGAATATGTAGACCCAATTCTTTTTTTAAAAAAAAGTTATCTAATTGGAATAAGTGGTTGAATTTCATTAGTCCTCTAACTTGCGAAGCAGATGACCTGGGTGAATGATTGCACAGTAACCTAGCAACACAAGTGTGCAATATAAGGCTTGGTTGCAGGGGGGCACTGCTGATGTTATATAGTCACCAACCCCACTGGTCCCCATTGTCTGGAAAATGCTGTAAAACCACAGGACCACAGGTATGCTGCAGGGAATATTTACTTTGGAAAAACACTGTATCACTGCTGGATGCCATGAAGCTTCCCCTAAAGTTGGTAAAGGGGATGGCCTGAGCTGAATCACAAAGCCACCACACTGTAGGGCATGGCTAGGTGACTTCAATAGCAAGTGTGCCAAATAAGAAATCACTTGGGTTTCATGAACCACACCAAAGACTTTCTGGCAGCATAATGTAATATTGCAATATAACATTAAAAACATTACTACCTGACATACTACAGGGCTATACCTATAAATAAAACACCATTAAAATAATAATACAGTATTTGTCAGCCTAAGTGTTCAATATGCCATCAACATCAATGTCACAGAAACACTAAGTGCTTACAGCTGGTCCATACTCAGAAATGTGAAACATGAATACAGTAAAACAGCATTCAGATTAACAATAATTATCAAACCATCAACAAGAATTCCAAGCAGGCATAATGTACTTTTAAAACAGGTCCCTATCCATCAATACTAACACAATAATACAGTAGCCATCCAAATAACAATAACTGTACCTATTCAAAATACTATCAACAATAATACCAAGCAGCCAAAAGATGACAGCAATGCCTGTACTTTACTTTTACACTCCTCAGACTCCTCAGGAAAACTTTCAGAAAAATGAGCCATAATCTGACATGTAGTGCCTCATCATGTTGCATTCTTTTATCACAGCAATGCATTCGTTGCACAATAAGCATATCGGTTTATCTGTTCTTGCAGCTGGCAAAGTAAATAAATATTCTGCAGTACATTTGCTCCAGAACTTGCGATTTTCACAAACAACCTCATGTGTTTTAGGCTTGCAGAGGGACAATGTAAACCGTGTCAAAGAAAGCTAGCTTAGCAGTCGAGGCACTGCAGTCTGCAAAGCCGCGACTGTGCAGATGCAATCATGCTGCACCCAATCACAGCGCATTAGTTAATAAAAAGTGCCTTATTTTATTTATCATATTACATAAGTGCTTCAGCTACTGGCAGCTTCTTGTGGGTCATGGAGAATTTCAAACATGTCCCATACGGTCTTAGGGCCGCTAGCCGCTTCCGGGTTTGGTGACCCTAATGGCCTCTCCTTGGCTTCACTTATGTATTACATGCCGTTCAGCTGGTTCACATGGCATGTGGCTCTGTGTCCGTGATCAGAAGGTCGTCGGTTCAAATTCTCTGGCCGGCAGTGTGATCAGATCACTGTCGGTTTCTTGATCGAGGCACAAAATCCCTAAATACTGCTCCAGAGATTAGGGAAAAAAAAATGGCTGACCCTGTTCTTTACCTCAGTTCTACTCTCACCTGTGTCTGTGTACCTCATGCCAGGGTGTAACTTTAGCTGGAACATTGGGGGGGGGGTTGAGGTCTCCACCCAGTTACGGGGGAAACATGAGGGTGGTTTGTATTAGCTGGTTTTGATTTATTGGAGGGGGGCTACAAAACAATTTATGCCCATGACCTCATACAACAATAAGATGGAATACGTGAAAACTAAAGAGATCCTCTGTATCAGTACATGTACTAATGACAAAATAACAAGAATCATCATTATATGCAGCTAGCCACATTTGTGACTGTCGCAGGAATGCAGTGTGTGAGTGTGCGTACTACCTGATTACCAAAACCATGCAACTCAGATCAGCCTCAAATACAGCAACAGGACATATAAAACGAAAAAAACTAGATGTATGTTGCACCACAAGCCTATTACTAGACCTTGCTTAAGTTTAAGCAGTCAGTATACCCAGCCAGTTCCAGTCACATGCAGGAGACCTTTGGTTTTTGATGTGTGTGGAGTCAATTTTATGTGTTTAAAGAAACCTCTTAATACCCCCAAAATACTTGTTTGTCTTCCATTGTTTTGCAGTAAGATTGAGTTATCACCACTTCCTTATAATGAAGTATCGGTTACACCAGACTACCAGGAATTATATCATAATTGCTTCCATATTTGGAATATGTTATCATTAAAAGTGATTCATACTGCATCTCGAAGTAATGGCATCCTCAGAAGAGTGCTTACAGACTTGGTTTCTAGCTGGCCGATGCCCTTTTACCTGCATTCAAAACTTATGGCAAAGTCCAGAATGCATAGACAATTACAGTTACTCTGTACTTTTTGAAAGCCCATTTATTTAAATAACATCCCCGCTCCCCAACAGTTCAACGAAAGTAAAAGAAAATATATGGACGCTGCCAGGAAAGCCAGAAAAGCGCCCACAAAGTGGCTTTATTTGATCATTCTCGTTTATTAGAGCGTTAAAATTACCCTGGTACGTAATTTTAAAAATCATCCACTTGACTTTCTTTTTTGCTCAAGAACAACACTACTCCGAAAGGCAGGATGAAAAAAGAAACCGCCGATGAGGCATGAAGGTATCCCAGGCTGGTTTATAATGTTCGTAATGAATGAAAGGTACGCTGCCTGCTCCATGTTTCAAATGGGGCTGAGAGGCAGACGGCTGCGCCAACGCTCTGAATTCCAGACAAACCAACTTCAAAAACTGCACCGCTGGCTCCGCGGATCGGTCGAAATGGCGCCTCGTTGGGGACATTAATGTGCCACAGTTAACGGGGTCTGGGACACGGCTTATGTAGCGGCACAGACGCGCGACTTCGTCTGTGGCTTTTTGAGAATCCTTTATTAATTTTTTACAGCAGTTTGAAGTCAGGCTTTCCCTCCCACCCCCCCGCCTTGCGCCGGTGTTGGTACAGCCCAGACACTCCGGTCCTTATGGAGTAGCTGCTGAGGAGGCTCTGGAGTTTGGAGAGAGTGCGGTGGTGAGTTTGCGCCGGGAAGTCATGGCGGTGGGAAGGTGTCTTTGTCAGTCCTGGATTAGTCTGCCGCTGAAGCTCGCGTTTCTTCACATCTGCATGCTAACAGGTAGGCCGTCCCGCAGTCTTGCGGAGAATCGGGAGTTACCGGCTGAGAAGCGTGAGCGAGACGCCGCGATCGCAGGCGCTGTCGGGGATGTCTGCGTGTTCAGGGGGCGTGAGGTCTGATGCGCAGCTCAAGGCTCCGACCGGGGGGGATGTCCCGATGCAAAGCAGTGAAAAGTTTTGGGCAAACTCAGAACTAGCGATTAAAAGTTGTAACAAAACCACTTTAATCATGCGTTTTAAGCGGATTTTGGAGTAGTTGCTTTAGGCAGTGATTGACGGACGTCGCAGTGGGCTCGTGCCCGTGACGCGCCTTAAATTGTGTGACGATCTCATCCCGCTTGTGGGGTGACCTGCGGCAGCCATGGTAACCTTCTTTACACAGAAGGCATCTGGAGGACACTACAGAAGGAGCCTGGCATTTCAGCGGTGCCAGCGGCGGGCTTGTCTTTAAAAGCCCCAAGGACTGAGGAGGTGGACCGGGACAGTGCTGAACGCCACGCTGTTTATGTGCAGTAACTGTCCTAGCCGATGAGGCGCCCTAGGCGAGTATCAGCGCCGGCGCCCTCCGTCCCAGGCATAGGGAAATTGGCTGGCAAGTCGGCGTGCCCTAAGAAGTTGGCGCCCTAGGCGCCCGACTATGTCACCTATAAGATCGACCATGTCGGTCGGTCATGTGCGACACGTGGGCTCAAGGTTACCAAGTAAGCAATTAACGTTAGTTGGAAAGATCATCGATTACTAACCGGTTCCGTTATTTCGGGGAACCACGTTAGGTAGAACCAGACTAGTTTGAATAGTAGTTCACTTGATTGGACAATGACTGGGGGGTAAGGAGTTATTAAACTGTGTAGCTAATTGAAATTTTATGTTTGAGGCGATAAGTGATCATCAGTTTTGAGAATGGCTCTTATTTTCAGAGTCTTGATTTGCCAGTTTCATTTATAATCTCTCGCCTTTAATGCCGCCTAATTAGCGGTTCATTATCTTTGCATTCCCTTGTTCCATTAACTGCTGATTTTGTTTCTGATGTGGGCCATTAAAATAACTTTTCAATTATGGCACTTTTGATAGCCTAAATTAGAATCAATTACTTGTGCGTCGGGAAGAGGGGAGCAGTCCTGCGGCGGTCTCTGTGACAGCTGTGCATGGGAGCGACAAGCCCTGTAATTTTACCTTCCGTCCCTGATATCTGAGCGCTTGGGAGTCTGGCAGAGTAACACGACAAGTTTATATTTCCGAAAAAGAGAATGCGAAGACATAGGTTTCCAATATTTTAATCTTTATTTGTCTCGCTTGTTTGGAGGGGATTTGGGGTTTGCGAGACCTGACCGATCTGTTTCTTGGTGGACTTTTTTTGGGGGGGGTTGGCTCGCTAACCTTGAAGATTTTTTCAAGATGTCCTCTAACCCAGTCCTTGAGTGTTTTAAGATGCGTGGCACTGTGTTTAATGTGTATTATGTAATCTTACTAGATTAGGAATCATGCAGTCATATGTTCCATATATAGTTTTGCGTAGACTTGTCTCCTTGTCTCAGGCGTCCTGATTTCCTTTAATCGCCACGGCAGCAGTATTTCAGTAAATTAAAAATGTTTCCAGCGATGCATGATAGATAATTAATTCCTCGGAGACTTTTTGTAGAGGATCTTTAAACGCCGTGTAGGAGGAGACCCGGAGTTGGGCGAGGGGATGGGGCAGCAAGGGGGCACTGAGACACCTGTCGTGCCCGTCATTGTCGTTTGATGGTGCTGAAACATAGGCTACTGAATCCTTGTTGAAACAGTTGCCATCGACAGGGGAGTGCCGACGGTTTTTTTTATTTTTATTTTTTTTCTTCCCTGGTAATGGGATTCCCGTTATGTCTCCCTTCCTCATTTTTAGTCCCGTGATTACGCGATGTCCTTGCCTTTTAAAGTATAACCCAGGTCCGGCATGACTCTTCTTCAGGAGTTTCGCTGCAGATATGGAAGCGCCCGCTGATGCTCCATCCGACCTTGTGTTTCACCTATTCCCGAGGCGCATACCTACTTATGCATGGCGATTAATGTGAGAAACAGCCCTCACCCCTTGTCCCGATGCTGCCCTGTCAAGTAAATTGACGTTAGTCATCGGCCAGGATAAAGTCTTGCATGGCCACAATCTAAAGCGATATCTGAACACGGAGCTCCTGATTTTTATTTTTTTCTTTCCCCGGTCTGTCGTCCTTATCATATGCGCCAAGCGCTCTTACAATCCGGTTGCTGGAACACCGCGCGCTTAGCGCTGTCATTTCTTCCCCTCGAAAATAGTGCTTTATAAGACACACAAAAAAATCGTCCTGGAGATTATTAATCTCAGCATGGTGACAGGTAAGGAATAGAATCGTCTATGATCCGCACGTCAGATCGTGTGGGGAAAGTTGGTAGGAATATGCTGCGTTTTGCTCTAACGAAAGGTCCTCACTTCGTGTTTAATTTATTATTATTATTATTATTATTATTATTATTATTTTTTAAACTTTTGTCTTGCGTCTAACACTGGCAGCGTTGACTTCCGTACTCTCCCTTAGTCTTCGTTGGAAAGGAGTATTTAAAGCGGAAGTAGCAAAATGAACTGGGTTGTTGACACGCTCTTAAAGCTGAATATGGGTTGGTTGGCGGGGGGGGGGGGGGGGCAGGGTAGTCCTGGTTCCAAACCTGGTTAAGTAACTGATTATATCAAGCAGCTGCCCTAGTACTTTTGCATGTAGAAGGTTCTGGCTAAGATGTTGTCCAGCCGGCACTGTGACAGATGATGCTTGAGCCAAGGTGGGGGTGGGGGATGTCCCTCCACACACAGACGTGCCCCATAGGAATATGACCTTTTACTGTGTGTCCCCCCCCCCCCCCTCCCCCCCAGGTAGTTCAGAGGAGGTTGTAAACTCCACTCTGACTGGCAGCAGCGGCTGTGAGGATTTGGAGAAAAAGCAGCCTGCTGCTGCCCTGTGAAATGTTGCTTTTCCAGTTTGTGCACCAGATGACTGGACAGCACAGGAGATCCAGGGGTGGCCGTTTTAACTGCATGGCTGATCGGTGTTGGCCCAGAACGTGTGCCAGTTCTCCAGAGACGGATGAGTGATTTTCTGGTGATCATAGTGGGCTTTCAAAATGGGGCCCCTGAGCCACAAATGGCTGACATTTTACTGCTATTAAATCAGTCATTCAAGATTTGAGTATTTATTTGTCATGTCCTACCACTAAACACAAATGAACACAAAATACAGATCAGAAGTGTCTATTTATGGGGAAAATGTTGACATGCTGACTGGTTGTCATCCAGTCCAATAAGAGAGAACATCCAGATTGTGCTTGTAAAATGCCATGTGATTTATTTAAATCTGGAGATGGCGCCCCCTTTTGGACTGGAGGCCAATGCTCCCCATTTGAAATTGAATGATGTGGGGCTCTGGGGATTAGAACTGTCTCTGGTCAGAAGGGTCAAATGATGTGGCTGGCAGGATGATGTCACCTTTTAAGCCCTTAACCCCAATTACTCCAGGAACCGTCTAACCCTACTCACATATCTTCACTTGTACATTGCTTCATATACACACATCTGCCAATTAAATATCTGTTACCCACACATCTCCTTGTGACCAGTTTCCTGTTACTGAGATGTTTTTCCACCCTGTCTTCTTTGACATCTTTTCCCTTCCCTTCTCATCCCTTGTTACTCTACCTTATCCTTTCCTCTTGTCTACTTCTGTATGGTCTCCTTTTTCCACTCTCCCTTATTGTACTTGTGCCTCTGCGTTCTCGTCTCTCTGTTCCACTCCCTTCATTCATTTGCCTCTTCCATTCTCTATCTCGCTCCCCTCGCCTCAGTCAATGGAAACCTGTGTCACATGGGAACTGAAACATTAGTAAACTAATGTGAGCTTAACTCAATCCCCTCATAATTCTGTTGTTTCTTTTTAAATAGGAAGCATTGTGGTTAGTTCAGTGAGGATTGACCTT
>JAODLC010000014.1:55524-104204 GCA_026781145.1 Hippopotamyrus pictus
GAAGGCCCCCCCCCCCCCGCGCCGCCATAGCTGACCCCGAGCGACGCATTTTCGATGCATGCTTTTTCTCATGTCTAGCAATGATGGGGGGGGAATAGCCAAAGGGCTGACTGTATAGTATTATTCTCTGCAAAATCGAGTGTTTGGCGTGCGTTATTTTTTTGTGCACTGGCCTGTATACAATTACTAATATCTGTTCCCCAATAGGGGCGGCTCAATGCGGTGCACTATTGCCTCATTCCTGTGGGGTTGGGGTTTGAATCCCATCTCTGTTCGGCCTGTGTGCCATTTACGCCTTCGCTCTCTGTCTTTCCGATTTCCCTCTCGACATGCTAGGCTAATTGTTACCTGTAAGTTCCCCTTTTACGTCTATTTTATCCCAAGCCACGTACACTTCAGAAAGCAGAGTAAGACAGTCACTGGAGCAATTGGGGGTTAAAGGTCTTGCTCAAGGGTCCAACGGTGACATCACTCTGCTGAGACTGGGATTTGAACCAATGGCCTACTGATCACTGGTACAGCATCTTCACCCACTAAGCCATACACCACCCTCCAATGCATGCATATTCCGCCCAGTAACAAAACAAGCTTGCGGAAGGAACTCGCACAATGCTCTTCCATAGCATACTGTGACGTGTGTGTGGGCTTGCATAGATCACATTTGGGGACCAAAATGTGGTTAACCTGAAACTTCCTTACCTTTGGGAACATTTTCAAGTCTTGTTTGGATAACCTCAGTTTTATAAAAATCTATGAATGCAGTCAAAAAAAGTTAAAAGTGACCAAATGTTTTGTACTTTGGGTTACCTAAAGTTAAGGTTAAGGCTGGGTAGGGGTTAAGGGTGTTGTGATTGAGATTAGTGTTGTAGAAATGAGTGGAGGGTCCCCATTTAGATAGGTACACCTGTGCGTGTGTGTGTGTGTGTGTGTGTGTGCGTGCATGCGCGCTCACGCGCTTGACATGTGATATGTGATGGACTGGCATCCCATCCAGTATGTACCCCAGCTTGGTGCCCTGTGCGGCCTAGGGTAGGCACCAGGCCCCTCTATAACCCTGACCAGGATAAGTAGTTGGTAGATGGATGATTGTTCCCTAATAATTTACTTAATTTTATTAAGCATCCGTTGGGTAAATGGATAAAGTGGGCATGTCTGATGGCTTCTAAAATTCAGGCAGACTGAGGCCAAGTGGCCTCACGCGTACGCCCACTTCCTCTCCCTCTCACGTCCTGCTTTGACGTTGGTTGGCCAGCAAGTCGCTTCCCGGGCACGATTAGGAATCACAGCGTGGAGGTAGGTCCAAGAAATCTGCAGCGACAGCTTGTTTTGGGGCCCCGTTCAACACCTCGTCCCTTTCATTAAACCCACCCCCACATCCCTGTGCCAGGCTCCTCCATCGACGACATCACAGGACTGTGCTTAATAAGCTCCTTTTATCACCGTGACCTTGTCTTGTATGGGGGTGGCCTGCCTCTATTCCTTTCCCCGGGGGGGTGAGGATGACGTGACGCATTGGACACGGTGCTCTGACGTCCTGATCCTGGGTAGGTGGGCTCTCACTGTCTAGTACGAGTGCCGAGGACCATGAGAGTGTAAGTGCTGTCTCTTTATTTTTTTGGGGGGTGGGGAGGGGGGCTATTTAACACAGGATAGAGAAAAGCTGGCAGTCAGCCTGAAGGAAGTGATGACGATCAGGGAGGAAATGTGAACTGTGAAATGGGAACTTGAACAGCGGGCAGACTGTTCTGACGTCCTGGGTGTGGCCCCCATCCATACATATCCCCCCCTCCAAAAGAACGCCTTTACTTTCTGTGCTAGGCATTTTGGCAGAAATGCATGGTGGGATTGTATCATACTCCCTGTTTCTCTGTTGGGGACACGTCTACTCCGGGTGTGTTTGGCTCCTCTGGGTCCCGTTGGGTCCTGCTATTGCAGTGCCGCCAGAATTCCGTATCCCGGTTCCATCTGCATCCGCATCCCGGTGTTTTCTGGTTCCGCTTCTCCCGTTCTCTGCTGTTCCCGGGGGTGTCTGGTCCTGTTTCCTGTGACATCCTCTGTTCTGCTGCCCATATTGTATCCCACCCCGATTTCAGAATTCCAGTGGTATGGCGTTCTTTTTGGGGGGGTGGATTGTTTTCATCGCTCGTACGTCCTGTCTGGAACCAGTTAAGGATTCTGGCACTGTATGTAAGTATATGTGTGTGTGTGTGTGTCAGACATGGAAATGAAAAAATGAATTACAGCACTCTGAAGGGGGATCGGGGGAGGGGGCTGGGATTTTCCCGCGAGAAAGTCGTGGTTTTCCTGCTGCAGGGCGTGCATACTGAGTGGCGGCAGTCCAGGTAAGGGGATACGTGTGTGTGACCATCCCTGTGGTCCCGCCTGTCCCCAGGGCAACCCCCCCACATCTCTATACCTTTGGTGGGAGAGCGGTGCTATGACTGTTTTCATGGATATCTTCTAGGCTGATGCGTTGGAGAAACTATTCAGCTGGGGGGGGGGTCTCTTATTACCTCACAATCTTTTTTTTTCCTCCACCGCTTTCTTTCCACTCTGTCTCTTCCCACCCTTATCTCCTCTGCCTTGCTTGGATGCCTCCTGCTAATTGCCTGTGTGTGTGCGTGTGTGTGTGTGCGCGTGTGTGTGCGTGCGCGTGTGTGCGCGTGCGCGTGTGTGCGCGTGTGTGACAAAGAGAGAGAGAGAGAGAGATTATTACATTGTGGGGACCAGATTTCTCTACAATGTGATACAAACCTGTTACTTTGACCTTGTGGGAACATTTTTTCGGTCCCTGCAAGGATAACCTCAATTTTATAAAACTCTGTTACTGCACTCAACCATACTTTTGGTATTCATAGTTTAAGGTTAGGGCCGGGTAGGGTTAAGGTTGTCATTGTTAAGATTAGGGTTATGCCCATTGGAATGAACGAATGTTTGTGTGTGTGTGTTATAACATTGAAACTTTTCTAGGTTACCTCTGATGCCATTAAAAGCTAGACTGTTGAGTTAACATGACAACCAGAATCAGCAAAGGTGCTGGCTCAGGAAAGGAGGCTTTTAAGGCTGGAACCGGCTCAGCCCCCTTCTGTCCACTTGGCAGTCTGTCACCTTCGGTGTCCGCCGTCATTTTCGGCACGTACGCGCGGAGCTCCTCTTCACACCAGTGCTGCCCGGGGCATCCGATTTCTACACCTTATGCTGCGTCGGCTCTCTGCCATTAGAAGGTGTTCAGGTTCCCGGGACGGGCTTGGTTCTGGGCTGGATCCACCTACAAATGGTCTGTGCGTGAGGAAACAAACTACTGAATTGCACTTTAAGAAGGTCTGACGTGATCTTTTAGTTACACTCAAGCTAGCACTGCATCATCTGTCACAGAGCTGCTTCTGAGCTCTCCACGACGGGCCAGTGGGGACGAAATGATGGCTGGTCTGTAAGCCTATGGTGGGACCCAGGGAATGATGGGGGGTTCCTCCTTTCTAATGCTTCTGAGGGGAGGGGTGTTCTGCATATTAAACTGATTTTGGGGGAGGGGGGTTGGACCTTGTTGACCTACAGCACAGCCGTCATGGAGCCCTGAGTCTTACCGGGGCCCCAATGTTTTCCTAAACATGTTAGAAGATTTAGATAAAAATGGGTAAGGACTGAGTCCCCATGAAACTGACCAAGATTAGAGGTGGGAGGATGGATGGATGGATGTGAGAGAGAGATGGTAGCTGCAAATTGCAGCTGATTGCGGATGGAATAAATTTGGTGCTTTCTGGAACAGACCCCTTCCTCCATAGAAACCGATGACATGCCTCCCCCCTCCCACTCCTTGAGTTCACAACCTAGGTTAATTTTATGGAGGGGGTCTGGTTTATTCTAGGCCTTCCATGCATTCCGTCAGCTTCATAGCTTCAGTTCAGCTGACCTTGGTGGGGGGTGGGGGGGGTTTGTGCCCTGGTGTTTTTGCTTTAACATGGAGTTTTTTTTGTAACATGCAGACTGTGGTGGTCATGACTACCATGGCCCTTCTCTTTTTTTTCCCCTTGTCGTTGGCTTTATTTTTGATGAACTGTGGCAAAGGTGCCGACTTGAGTCAGGCCGCGTGCCGGTTTTATGTCTTGCAGTCAGTGGGTGTGCTGGTGGCCTTTTGCTTAAGGTTATAAAACGGGCTCTGATCCGGTTTCTGGAGCCAGACAGAGTTGCAGGGGACGGAAGGCAATGGGAGTGGGTTTTGTTGGCACGGCGACCAACCAGTTGGAATGTTTGGGCTCGGTTGCCAAGCAACGCGGAGGGTTCTGATTTATGATGACGTCTTGTGTGTGTGTGTGTGTGTGTGTGTGTGGCAGCTTGATGCAATTAACTGTTAGTATGGGGGGGGTGAAACGGCGAGGTTTACATAGGCAGGACTCATAAGGTCCCTCAGCCTGTGTTTGGGTGACACCACTGTCATGTCAGTGTCATTATGGTGTGTGTGTGAGAAGTGATTGTTGATTGGGTCCATTGTATCTCTGGTTCTTTTGGGCTCTGCCACGTGCCCAGTGCTTGGATTGGGATTGCAGGGTCATGGCAGATCTGACCACAGGGTGAAGGGCGGTGGGGCTGTGGAACAAGGCAGTTCTCCATCTGGGCGCCAGGGCTAAAGTGGGATTCACGCCATGCTGGTCGCGTGCCTCCGAGTAGCAGACCACACACACAGGAAATGACTGCAATCTTCACGCTCGGTTCAGCCATTTAAAAAAAGAAAAAAAGCTCCTGTAATACAAGTTAAGAGGCTGATTTTGTGCCTGCATGGGATCGATCCCTCAGGCTGACCTATAAACGTTGGCTTCCCTCCTCAGCACTTTGTGTCCCGCAGTTTAACGGCGCCCTCAGTACTCTGCCCTTCGTGTGTAATGCCTGGTAACTGAGTATTGCTCGTGCTATGACTTTCCAGTTTAGCATTTGAGGTCAGCAGGACGTTGGTTCAAGTGGAGCTTCAGCCAACCCCTTTCGTTTCGGCTCTGCTCAAACTCTGTCCCTTAACCTCCGCTATCGTGCTGATGGACGCCTCACAAGGAAAGGGATTAATCACAATGATGCCTGCCCACCTTGCTGGGACCAGGAAGGGGGGAGGGGGCTCAGACAGGAAGTGGGATGGGGCAGACCAAGAACAGGAAGTGGGATGGGGCAGACCAAGAACAGGAAGTGGGAGAGACCAACATTGTGTCACAGCCTGGTTTAAGTGGTTATTGTAATTGTAATGGGCTATAGGGCTTAGCTCACCCCCCAGGTCACCCACCCCCCATCTCCAGGGCCTGGCTTGTTGGCCTGTTTAAAATTCTCCTCTAAGCTCCTCACTCTCAGTTCCCTAGTGGGTGGAGATAATGGAGTTGGGTCATCCTCGGCCACTCGAGAGACTGGGAATGATGTGTTTGAAGTGCTGGCTTTGAGCGTGGAAGATGAAAATCAGGGAGATGTGGCCCCAAAGCGATCCAGTTGGATGCTGATGTGTTGAATACGAGCCAAAACTGGGGTGGGTCATGTCCATTTAGAAGATGCAGTGTTTGGTTTGTCCTTTAGGCTGGTTTGGCCCAACCCATGAATCCGTAATTCTCGTCTCCTTCCTTCAACGTTCCGATCCTGTGGCTAACGCATCCTCCCTGGCTCTCTGTAGGGAGGGGGCTGTCTGTCTACCGGGCTCACGTGCCGATCGAAGAGCCTCCTAATTGCTTCCGTTATCTCGTTTTGATTCCAGAGGCTTGCCTTCCCTCCTCTTGCGTGGAGTGGCGCTTCGACCGCGAGGAGTAGCACTCAGGTCTACAGAGTGATGTTCTGCAGCCTGTTTTTTGCTGAGGGTTGGGCTGTCTGGGTTGGCCATGTTGGGCCTTGGGAGAGGAGGTAGTCGGGAGTGGGGGCACTTAGAAATTGTCAGTGCTTGTTAAAACGCATGGCCCTGACCTTATAGTGGCCCCAACCCATCCCCTTCCCCCACCATGTCATAGTACCCTGAGTAAAATGTCTCATGCATAGGGGAGGGACCCCAAGGACACTGCCCCTAGCTGAAAGCTGATTGGTCCCCTGAGTGCCCTGTTCTGTCACTCATAGATTCAAATCCATATTATTGGCTAATGATAAGGTTGGCCCCTCTTGTGACCCGCACTTTAATAAAATCCTAAAATCATCCTGCTCCTGCAGGTGACTGTCACTTCCTCCTCAGAAACCTCAGAGTGCATTGTTGACAGTCATTTACTCTTTAAAAAAATACCTAAACTTATAGTAGATGGCTTGTGGGCAGCAGCGTAGGAGAGTTTGGTGTTTTGGGTGGGGGTGCAACTTCATAATTAAAAAACAAAGGTCTGTTTATTGGGGAAGATGAATGAACCTGAATTAAATATTGGAGGGTGTATGCAGCACCCTCTTCTGAGGCCCCCGCTCCTAGTTTGTTTATGTGCGGGACTGTCACATTTATCTCTGCAGATGCCCTTTGACCCCTGACCCGCTATCAGCGTGTCTGCCTTTATCTGTTGCTGGTGACCCCAGACAGACGTCGTCCTTTCATAGAGGCTCGTTCTGCTGCTCCCTTTCCGTGTTCCTCCCCTCTGAAGGTTTTTTTTTTTCCTTCAATTCAGGCTTTTATTTATCTGCTGGCCTACTCGTCCTCTGGGGCTACTTTTGAAAGTAGTCCCCATGGCGCTCTCATTATTTCCAGGAAACTCCCTGTAATTCACTGCCAATGCTCTTGCCCTGTAATGGGCATTTTCAATTATGAAATTTTAATTGTGCAGGAAGCTCTTCTGGCTGGGATTTGGAAGACTCATCCTGCCAAGTGTAAAAATAATAGTGACGTCGAGTTGCTGGAGCGTATGCCAGCTGGCTCCCCAACCCCTGTAAGCTGCTCTTGGTGAGGCGGTGGGGGGGGGGGGGTGCTGCAGAAATGCTCTTGATGCCTGGAGCCTGTAAGTCGTATGCCGTTGTCAGTGGTTGGCCTGTAGGAGGCGCTATGCTTATTGTGCGGTCTGCAGGTCTTTCTAGGACAGGATTATTCAACTCGAAGTCCGAGCACTGCTGGTTTTCCAGCCTTCCTTTACCTGTCAGTCAGGTGTGAAGCCTCTGACCAATCAGAATCAGTACTTATTAAACAACTACCTGGGAGAACTGAAAACACGGCCTGGATTTGGAATCAAGGTCCAGAGTTGAAGAACCCTGTTCTAGGAAGTACCATAATCTGCCTAGGGGGAGGGGGGGTTACCTGGTTGGTGGAGGGTTAGGAATGTTCAGGAATAATTCAGATCTGGGGAGATGGTAGTAAGGGTGACTACGGGAAAGTTTCCTTTGACCACGCTTTTGGGCAGGCAGAATCGGGGGGGTGCTGGGGGGGGACTTGGTAACTTTTGGAGAGTCATCAAGAATGCAGTGATGTACAATCATGAGAGAAATTAGTTTAGTAAAAATCAAAGCAAATCAAAAAAACTTTAAAAGCCTAAATTATATCCATCCATCCATTTTCTTATTCCATGTATCTGAATTTTCAAAAGAAATCAGACAAATGAACATGACTTTAAACTCTCCCCTCACACTGAACTGTGCTCCACAGCTGGGGGCCATAATGTATGCATGAAGTTGATTTAAATCCTGACAGGCTCCTCTTCTATCCCCCCCCCCACACACACTAGAAACACATATTCTAGCACTAGCAGTAATTAACAGGTTATCCCTTGTTATCACGCCTATTTTTCATGAGGTGGCACCTTCCCTAACTGGCCCCGTCTCTCCACAGCGGCATGGGCCAACCGGGTGCGTGTCCCAGAGAGAGTCAGCGCCGTGCTGGGGAAGAACGTGACCCTGGGCTGCCGGGTGGAGGTCAGCTCCAACCTGAGCCTCACCCAGAGCTCGTGGGAGCGCCGGCTGCCCTCAGGCTCCATCACGCTGGCAGTCTTCAATCCGCAATTTGGCACCTCCGTCGCCCCCAGTTATGCCAAGCGCCTGGCCTTCCACTCACCGTCGTCTCACGATGCCACCATCACACTGGCGGATGTGGGCTTCGCTGACGTTGGCACCTACACCTGCAAGGTGGCCACATTCCCCCTGGGTAACACCCAGGCCTCGACACACATCGGCGTCATGGGTAAGCTGTGCGTGCCCTGCACCTTTATGCAAGGGCGTCTTAATCTGCCGGTGACCTTGTGACTTGGAATTCTGGGACTTGTAGTTCCTTTTTTCATCTGTTAAAAAAACTCTGCCCCCAAATACTCCAGTCACTTTATTTTAACACACATTTTTCCTGCATACATGCCCTCCTAATAGATGTTTTTCATTTTCCTCAGCTTGGGGAAAGTTGTGCTCATTAGTGGGGTGATTAATGATTCCCAAGCTTGTTTGCCACACACACACACACACACACACACACACACAAGCAAAGTTATCCAGAGCCACCAGCTAATGCACCTCGGTCTTTTCCAGCCGAGTTTGCTTACCACAACCCAAAGGCCTGCTATCCCTGAGTTGAAAATGAGGATTGGGCTGGGAGGTGGGACGTCTGTGTGTGTGTGTCTGGTGTCGATGCATATAAGCTCTGGTCTGGGTTTGTTATTACTGGTCTGAGAGAAGCATGCATGCATTTCCTTGTACTCTGTGTATTTGACTGGGGGGGTGCCCACTTGGGGGGGGGTAGTACACATGTCTGTGTTGTATCCTGGAAGTAGAGACACGTTGTGATGTGCTATGTTTTGAGTGGAACCTCCTTCCCATTGTCATGGTGACATTAGGGGTTCCCAAACCTAAAGTTCTAAGAGGAAGCAGATTGCTCCGTGATCATTCCCACATTGCGCGCCCTCCCTCCCCTCGCCCCACCCCACCCCTGGTAAGGTTTAGTGAATTGATGTAGCTCTTGGTCTTTGCGGTCCAGAGGGCACCTGATGGAGAGGTGATGGTGTACCCCCTTAGGATCGATTTTTTCTTTTTTAAAGTTGCTTAGCTGACATGTCTTTCCCACAAGATGTTTTAGACCCTTAAGGGTTCCCTCCTGGGACCTGAGACAGCAGTCTTCAGGTTCCACAGTGCATGCATAAATTACATGATAAGAGATAAGTGATGAATTTATTTCATCTTTAATTATTCCGCTTCCCTCTTCACTTTTTTCTTCGTCCTCTTTCTTGTTTTCTCCACCCCTTCGTCTTGCTCCTCCCAGTCGAGCCGAAGGTGTATGTGTCAGCAGGCTCCGCCCCCTTGCTGGATGGTGGGAATGAGACGGTAGTGGCCACCTGCACAGCGGAGCGGGCCCTCCCCCAGGCCGAAGTCTCCTGGGAGTCCAACCTTTTTGGCCGCTCGCAGGTGCACCTGCAGGCGGAGGCTAACGGCACCACCACCACGCAGGTTCGCTACTCCTGGCACCCGACCCGCCACGCCCAGGGGCAGAATCTCACGTGCGTGGTGCGCCACCCGGCACTGCAGACAGAGTTCCGGATCCCATACCAAATCAACGTGCAGTGTAAGTGGGCGGGGCCCCTCTCTCCTATCCAATTGGGTGAGTGGGAATGAGGGGAGACTCATTGGACGGGACTGGCAACAATCATGTAGATTGCCAGTGAACCAGACCCATGAAGGGGAGTGTTAGTGAAA
This sequence comes from Hippopotamyrus pictus, assembly GCA_026781145.1. Classification (NCBI taxonomy): domain Eukaryota; kingdom Metazoa; phylum Chordata; class Actinopteri; order Osteoglossiformes; family Mormyridae; genus Hippopotamyrus; species Hippopotamyrus pictus. The sequence goes on from JAODLC010000014.1 coordinate 65,107, forward strand.
GCCAGAGAACAGGCAGCCAGCCAGTTTGATATCTCTCCAAAACAGTGGCTGCAGTAGCAGAATTGAAGGGTTAGTGGAGGTTGGTGTCCTGGCAAAGGGCCCCCTTAAATAGGTTAGGGTTAGGGTTAGGGAGAGCAAATCTCATACCCTAACCCTTAAATAGGTTCCTCCCCCTACTTTGGCTTTCCCTCTACAGGTCTTTTTAGTGCTGTAATTATTAATGCATGTTTCCTCCGCCCGCCGACGTCGTGGCTCATATCCCACATCAGACGGCCATGTTTCTATTAAAGATTGATCTGGTTTAGTGACTGCTAAACACCAATGAGAGAGATGGAGGGATGAATGCAGACAAATGGAAGGATAGAGGTCCCGGGAGGGTGGGAAAGTAAAGAGTGTGGATTTCGGGCTTGGCTATTTCAGCTAGTGGTAGCAGCTGCTGTTCCAGGAACCTGGAGGAGATATGGGTCAAATAGAACTTAAGCAGTTTTGACCTGCTGTCTGGCAGAGTTTGAGGAGGATTTACTGGTTTTTTCTTCCAGAATTTCATCTTCATCACTTCAGTGTCTGTCTCCCATCTTCCCATCCCTTCTACCCCATCCTCCTTGTTTATCCTTACAAAACCTCAAAATATCTCCTGACCTTGCTAGTGAAAAGTGTGCATTGTGCTTCATACAGCCAGAAGCCAGAATGCAGCCATACAGCATTAAAATTGTAGTGATGCTGTGTGTTTCCCTCGGCGGGTTGAACTGCACGTCTGACCCTGCATCCACTCCTTCATAGTCGCCCCAGATGTGACGGTAGTGGGATATGATGGAGACTGGTTCATCGGGCAGGAGAACGCCCAGCTCCAATGCCGAGCCAACGCCAACCCTACAGTTCACTCCTACAAGTGGACCAGGTGGGTCAACTCGCTCCCTTCAGTGTTGTACTGGAACCTTCTGTAGGGTTGTAGCAGTACTCTAGCGATAATGTCATACACATGGTATACATCTCCGCCGTATACATACTACTCAGCTGTGTCTGAGATCATGCCTAACATGTGCCAGATACTGATTGCAGACGTTGTTCTGGATCTAGTGGTTTTTTTGTCTTTGAACCAGGTCAATTAAAGATTATCAAGTATGGCCTGCAAGGACAGTTATTAAAGATCAAATCAGGAACATCATCTTTACCTTGAACTATCCAAGCGACAAATTACCTAGACCAGGGGAGGGCAGTCTTATCTAGAAAGGACCATTTGGTATGTGGGTTTTCGCTGCAACTCTCTAATTTGATTACTAATTAGGGGATTGATTGGCGGAAGAGTCCTCACACCTGGGTTTCAACAGCTGACCTAAAAGTCATCCCAAGAACCTGCATGCACACTGGTTCTGTTGCGGATTAGTCTGCCCACCCCTGACCTAGACCATAGGTTTCATTGAGGGGTTTCATGTCTGCTTACTCGTATCACTTGGCTTTGTGCTATAATCTTTATTATATGGAAGGTGACCCTGTTACAGACATTCTTGAGGTCATATCCTGTTCATATTGCTGTCTGTGATTCATTGTTCTCAGTCCATATATGTTCTCTACATGGGAACCATTATCATATATTGTATCCTCCTGTTTCTTAACATTGGAGTTGAGAGCCGTTGAGATGATGTCAGATCATTCACTGGAATCTCTTCTGGTTCTTCACTTAAGTCATGCAGGCCAGACGAGCCTGACCTTGTCAGGAAGGGTATGAATCCAGGAGGGCGAGAGTGTGAAAGAGCTGGCCGATTCTCCACAGTGCCGGCAGGCTTTCCCTGTTTCACCCCACCCCCCCACTCCACCGCTCTCTCCGAGATTCACACGTTTGTGTTCTTGGCCTTCTCCACGCATCTCCCCTCCCCAGGCTGGATGAGGAGCTTCCTGGGGATGTCTATGTGGTCAACAATACCCTGGTCTTCAGCCACCCGCTGCGCAGCAATGACTCGGGAGTGTACAGGTGTGAGGCAGGAAACGGCATTGGCAGGCGCAGCAGGGACACGCGGATCCGAGTCCAAGGTTAGGAGACTCCTCCCCCTCCCTCTCTGTTTTTGAGGCACTTTTCTTAAATCAAAATTACTTTCTTCATAAACCGCTGAGAAAATTAGGGTTGGTCTTGCTGCTTGCAGAGAGTAATCATTATGGATTTTATACTGGATTTTAAGCATTGCTAAAGTGAAAATCTCCTTGGAGATGTATATTTAACTTTTTTTATCTTTTATATTTATACATTAGAATTATCAGTCCTCCAGCAGGTAGAGGGAGCTGTTGTAGAAAGAGAGGAAAATATGAGTACATACTCATTTCAAAGCTACTGATGGGACTGTGGATATAAACGGGGCACGGCATCACTCAAACACATGAGCATCTTTGAGTAGTTCATCAGACTTCCACCAGTCCTACGTTCTCTTTTGGAAAGTTGGTCATTTTATCTTGATGGGATAACGGTGAACCTTTTGCGAAACTGATTGACCAACTCCCCCTTCCAACTGAGTTGTGTTGTGCTTCCTGCCTTTGTGCCACTTCCTGTGTGTGTTCCTGGTGCTCAGGTCTGCCATTTGCCCCCAGGTGGAATAAGGTGAATGGTATCATCTCTATGGTGATTGGTACTCCTTTATTTCTGGTCCAGACATTCTGTGGTTCTTGCTTGAACTGTGTCCCTAAACCTGTGGACTGGTTCCAGGCTAGCACTCCATATGCGTATTTCCTGGGTGAGGTGTTCGGTGTACCCTGAGCCCCACCCACAAGCATTAGCCTGCTGATAATCACAGCTGCCACCTTTACACAGACACAAGTACTCAATACTATGTATGCAGACTGTTTGGTGTGTGGTCATCCTGTGGCTAGCAGGGTTAAGAGAATGAGGCAATCTGTCACTCGAGATTAAACCACCCCCTCTGGATGTAAACATGTACGGTCCATGTTATCAGTTCTTAATTGGAGGCTATACATTCATTCTGCGTGCACACTAAACATTATTCACATTAACGTGTTAATTTGGATGTTGACTCCAGGGTTGTGGTGAGTCACCGGCCACCCTGATCAGCGTTGTGGTGGTAGGGGCTGCCCTGCCCCATCCTCAGTAATAAACCACTCCCCCTCTGTTAAATTAGCTCCTCCCCCTCATCTCACTGCAGTAGCTTTTCCCTATCATGACCATCATGGCTTCCTGTCTTCCTTCCCGTGTTCCACCTGAGTCATCGTCGTGGTCCTGCAGCCCGACACACAAAGTTCCTGGCTTCACTGTGGATGAGACATTGTTGTTGCAGGATTTTTTTATTTTTTTTTTGTGGGAACATTGTGTCTCGGGCCAGCTTGAATGCTTCACAGTGTCCTTCTTTGACTCCCTTAGACTGAGCGATGCTAAATCCCGCCCCCCCACCGGTGTGTAAACATGGCATGACGATCTCAGGTTCTTAGCCTCAAATGCTATTAGCCCAAAAACCAACTTGGATTTTTCTGTGTCTGATGTCTGAGCGGATGACAGACAGTCATATTACTGTATAGAGTTTAAACCTCTATTTGGATGTGCAGAGACGTCCCTAAATCTGGAGGCACCCTTTCTTAGCACTTAAATCCTGGATCGGTGGTCGTCAGAGTGAAGTTGGGTGGTCTGTGTGATCTGTGTGCATTCACATCCGCCCCTTATAACACTGTAGATGTCATTGACACTCTGCTTTTCTCTGTCTGTCCATCTCTTCTTTCCACCCCTCCCCCCCCTTTTCCCTCTCCTCCATTAGAGCCTCCTCCTACCACCATCCTCCCCGCCACTCCCCTTCCCGCCCTGAATGACCGGGGTCTGGCCACCGCCCCCCTCAGTAAGGGACGCGCCCCGTTCACCTCTCCGACGCTGGCCTCCTTGCCTGAAGGCAGTCTGGGTGCCATCGTGGGCGGGGCAGTGGGCGGGGCCCTCTTCCTGGTGCTGCTGCTGGTATTGGGGGGGACCTGCTACCGAAGGCAGCAGCGCACGTTCCGGGGCGACTACTACACCAAGCAGTACCTGGGACCGGCCGACATGCAGAAGGAGCCACACGTCGACATGCTGCAGCCGCACGAGCTGCAGGAAGTGTACAGCAGCGGGGATGCAGGGAAGGGGGGCCGCGATGCCCCCAAGGCATCTACCATCCAATCCGACAAGGACAGGGAGGAGTGGGGAGACGGGGTCCTCAACGGACGCAGCCGTGCCCTGAGGGAGGCGGCCCACTACCCCGAACGGCATAATCACAACCACAACCACCACGCCACCCCCCTGAGGGGGCCAGCACCGCCATGTGCGCGTATCTCTGCCATGAAGCACAGTGCCCCCTACCTGCCGGAGGACTGCTATGACAACAGTCCGGACGGTGACTACGTGTCCCACGTGGATGGGTCTGTGATTTCCCGTAGGGAGTGGTATGTCTGAGCAGGGGGGTGGAGGTGCTGGTGCCACGATGGACTAACGAGGAGATCAGACTGAAGATGGTGTGAGAAGCTTTAGATGGGAGATTTACAAAGGAAAAAAAGGCTTCCTCTGTCTTGCTCATGGAACATTTCTATTTTTTTTATATAAATTTATCACGGGGTTCAGAAAATGAATAGAGGAGGTGTGTGCCTGGAAATGCACTGGGATACTGGAGCACTGTTTCCATGTGGCATCATGTTTTCAGCCAAAAGTCTGTGGGATGGGTTGGTGGGACCCTGTGCCCCGAACCTCTAGCATCACCTTGGCACCTGGTCAGGCCTGCTGTCCTATTGGTTTTATAAAAAAAAAAATAAATACACTCATTTGGTGATGCATTAAGAATATTTTCCTTCTTTGTCATACTGGACAAGACATTTTTAAGCATTAGATTAACTGCCAAGCCTAATTAGTCAAAACACAAGATAATACGAAATGTAATTGCTTGTGTTGACAGGAATGTGGTTACCATGGAAATGCCTCTTGCGAAAGCATCACATTAAAACGCACTGATGGAGGCTGGGTTTCTTTTTTCGGGGGGGGGGGAGGGTGCGGCGGCTCTGTGTAATAGATCAGCTGTATGGTTCTATGTCTCATCCCCCAATTTATGCAACAAACCCCCCCCCCCACCTTGTCATGTAACCATGGTCTAAGGGTGGGAGGGTGGAGGGCTGGGGCAGATGACTGAGGGGGTGTCACCTCCCATGGCTTATCATCCTTGGGACAGGTTTACTGCTCACTCACTGCCTGAGTGAGTTAGGATTTCATCCCCCCCAATTCTAGTTCAGATCTTACGAAAATGTCAGAAAATATAAACCCACATGCTTAATCCGTACAGTCCAACGGGGAGCCTTTGACAAAGCATTTGGTGTCACATTTTCTCAAATCTCAGAATCTCACATAAACATTTTAAAACTTTTTGTACTATTTTTTTTTTTTTTTTTAAACCAAATTTACCAAATGTTTTGCTGAAAGTGACTGTAACTTTAATGGAAGAAGTGAGAGTTGGTCATTGCATAAGTATTCAGACCCCTGAACTAAATATTTGGTCTGAGCACATTTTGGTCCCGATTTATAACCACAGCTCATCTGGTTTGGTGTTACTGTGTCCATTCATGCTGGCAAGTTTGTTCAGAAATATTGGCTACAGTTTAGGCTATTTGGGAAAAAGTACATTGTGTGTATAATTTTACCAAATGCAGAATTCATTGTATAGTATATCTATTGAGATTATGGAAATGTGGAAAAAGACAAAAACATTTAAATATAATTAAGAAATCCAAAATGAGTTTGAAACATTTCTAACAAAGTTTAAGCAAAAAAGTTGAAGCATAAACGCCAAAAACTGATGGAATTGGAAGAATGTAGAAAATTGGCCAGTTTTGCGTGTTTGTAATTATCTAAGCCTTGGATTAATTCTCGGGAGCCTTTGTCATGCGAGCAGACGTACGGAACTACAGCTGCTAACGAGTTTGTACAGCATGCACGACTAATGAGTAAAGTTTGTGTGCGGACACTTTCCATTATAAGTCGGCTTGTGGTGATATTTAAGTCACTTTTACATGTGGTGTTCATTATGCCATTAGGAAAATGCATGCAGGGGCACTTTGTGATGTTAAAATTTAATTGCATTTATTATAAAAGAGAGTAGGCATATGAATACATGTTTTGTCCTAGAGAAAGGCAGAAAAGTGTTTTTTTTGGTGGGGGGACAGTTTTGATTGCCCTAAACCTTTAATAGCATATTAAGGTAAATTTAAACAGGCAGATAGCTGTGGGAATGGTGACCTGTACCTTTACTGTGTAGCACCCTGGGTGTTTAAACAATAACACTTAATGCTATTTTTAATGATCTCATTATTTCTTGGGCACAGTGAGATTCCGGATTGCAGGCAAGCGAATGGTGGAAAAATTAAGAGCGTTTGTTTTCCTCTCCCTGAGTGCCTTTTCTATTCTGACCATATCCATTTTTACAGGTGTTGCAGAATGTCACATGTCTGTGGCTTTTGTGCTTGCGCTTGCCCCCCGTTCACTTAAGTCTCTGAACAGCTGTTATATCGACAATATCAGCTACGCACTGGGCCTAATCTATGATGAACCATTTGGGGGAGGAGTGGAACTTTGTTTTTTGTGCAACTTTCCAAAAACATAGACTTGTGGGTAACTTCTGCCAGGAACGTTTACAGCAAATATCGAGCTGAGTGGTCTAAATGCTTAACATAGTTAACAAACCTAGCCTATTACCACTGCGGTGTAGATGATGTCAGCAAAAAGACTAAAATGCCATTAGGCAAGAGCGTTTACGTTCCGAATAAAATATTCTGCCACGCTGAGTTCTGGCAGATGTCAGGCATGGGACCACGGGACAGCAAAGTTCTGGAAAAATGCATCATTGCCTAAGAGAAACAGCCAGAAATGGGGATAAGGTACAGGAAGGATCTAGCGAGCCCCAAAGCACTAATTACAAACCGCCCCCCATGAGCACCTCAGCAGGAGCATGCCTCATAATCCTCAACTGCTCCCCCCCCAACCCCATAACCAACCGACTGACCCTATTTAAGCCCAGAAGCAATTAGGGCAGCTGTGCTTCATTAGCCGAGGCGTCTGTAGGCACAGGTCTGGTGATCGATCGCCATGGTAATGAGCGATGGCCCACATTTTTAATCTCATTGTGCTGCACCCCAGCTGGCTCATAATTCTGAGTTTATAAAATATGGAATCATTCTTTCGTTTCGTGAAAGGGGATTCCGTGAGACACTGGGTCGGACGCGCTGCTCAGACTGGTCAGGATTTGTGCCAGGGATTCCTCGATCCCTGCTTGGATGGCGTCACCATCAAAAGACCGTGCTGGAGCCGGGAGCAGGAGGGGGGGTCATTCCTAAACATATTATTCACCTTTTGATTCTGGTATAAGAAGGAATTTGGCTTCTGTGGGTTTAAACCTTCCGTGCAGATGACCTTCTGAGACTGCAGAAGCAGAGGAGCCAGGAAGTATGTGGCTGGTTTGGGGGGGGGGTCTCTTTGTTGTGGACGGAAGAATCCATCCACCTTTTTAGTTGTGTATATTTCTCCTCCTTACTGATCTTCCCCTTCTTATCCGCCTGCCAGGAGGTCTGTACTTTTCGTTCACTCAGCCAGCATATTTTGGAGTCCCCTTCGGCGTTTGCAGTCCAACGCACACACAAGGGGACGCAGGCCGCATGTGTGCCAGGCCGACCCCGGCGGCTCTCAGAATGTCGCGGTTTTTAATTAACCCCCATCCGCTTGAGTGCTGGGTGGTGGTGTGTACTGTACAGCTGCCACATCACCACGCCTGGTAACAGACTGACACGTTCCTAGTTTATATGCCTGGGGCTCTACATAAACCCCACATACACATGCACTGCCTCTTAAGGCAGCCATCAAACCTCCCTGTTTCCATAGAAACATCCTGACCTTTCACCTCAAGGGCCTTTGACAGACTCACCTGCAGGGCCTTAAGCAGATGCTGGAGGTCGGTCCAGTATGTCTCAGTCGCAGGCTTTGACGCCCCCTGTCCATCTGTCCCTTTCACATCTGTCTTGCATTTCTGATGACTCAGATGGTGCCCTTCAGGTTTAGAAAGATTGATTTAATTGTTGGTGCCTTTTTTTCATTTATTCCTTTGTACTTGGTATGTTGTCATTACATCACAGCATTGCCGTGGATACTGGTATCCATGGTAATTAGACCCACATCTTTAACCTTTTCAGCAAGGAATCTATGAATTTCGTATCGCGGGCGAAGCCTCTGTGCTTCTCTTATTCTCAACACCAGAAAATGGCAGCGACAGTCGTTCTGAGCTCCCACCGTAATTTACTGCAATAAAACCTCCACTGACGAGAGTGAATTCTCATCACCACTTAAGTGTGATTCTGTTCTGTGCCGTTAGCTGCTCATGTTTGTGCTTATACACATATGTGTATATGTAAATTTGTTACAGCTCTGAGGTCAGTGTCGTGTGTCTCGCGTTTCTCGCGTTAGCGTTAGGCACAGGAATGTCTGAGCTAGCCAACATCAGCCACGTTGTAGCTGACCGAACCGCCATTAACGTTAGCCAAGTAGCCTTGCCGGTAGTGTGGTAATATTATCGGTATTGTAATTGTTCAATAGAAACAAATTAATGTTAGAGGAAAGCTTCTCTGTGCAATTTTCTCCGGAGAGTTAGGTCTGTTCTTCTCCTGTTTCCTGCTAATGTTGTGTTTTTTTTAATTATTATTATTATTGCATAATACCTTTGTTTCCTTTTTGGTTTGTATTCCCTGAACCCCTGTAGTACTGACAAAGAGAAAGATGATGTCATCTTTTCCTCGCCAAATGACACTTATCTTTTTTTTTTTGCAATGCAACCCAAAAACAAGAACTGAATTTCACTGGAGGTAAATGAGGTCACCGGGAATACTGTGGGTTGGTGCGAGCTGAAGAAACCTGTGTTTGTTTGTATTCTGGCTTATTTTAACTTTTGTATGTTTTCTTTTTGTGTAATAAAATGGACAAAGGAACACACTGAAACTGCATCACGACCTCACTAATTATACTGAAGAAAGGTGTGTTGTTTTTTGCTGTTCCTTCCTCTTGGGTTCTCCATCCAGAGTATTTAATCATGTGTTCATGTTATTTTGTACATAAAAGCCACTGTAATGTAAAAGAGAGGTTTACAGCACATGAAGGCTGGATACTGTATGGGAGAAAATGAGTTTTTTTGAGATACTTTAATTTTAAATAAAGCACCTTTTTCTGCGAATGTATCCTCTTGTTTACTGTTGCCTGATGGTATAGCCTACTGTCTCAGTTATGTTTAGTCTGCGGAAGCTCTTCCATAATGTCCAGGAGAGTTGGTATACTTCAGGAATTACTCCGCTGTTTTTAATGCATGACAGTTGGACTTCCCTGAAACTAAAGACTGTGCTGTTAGGACGTGGAATTCTGAGTAGTGAACGGTCGGGCATAAAGTATACCAGACTCCGCCCTCCACTGTGCTCTTAGCCAATGAACTCTGAATTCTGATTAATTCTGGAAGTGGGCAGCGTCAGGGATTCGTCGATGACTCGCACACATGGAGAAAAGGAAGAAAAAACATGTAAGGTGAAATAATGCTGACATAACTTGTTTGCTTTGTTTGGGTGGGGAGATGTGTCAGGTTTGTCCTGCCGGTGGTACAGGAAGGTGCTCTTTAGCTTCTGTGCTTGGATATGATTGACTTGAACCTGGAAGGCTGCATACCTACCTGCCCAGTGTCACACACATGCACACAAACATTTATTTGATGTCCCCGCTACAAGGTGAATGGGGACACTTTGTTACTTTGGCCTCTTGTCTCCTTTGACCCCCCCTATAGTGTGTCCTGGTTTGTTTTCTGACTTTTTTGAGCCGTTGGGGATTGGGGACAGTCAGTGGCAGCACAGGGGGCTGTTCTCCATTCCAGCCATTATCTCGGTGCCTGTTCTCTGCGTCCGAGGACACGCACCCTCCGCTTTATGGAACACGGCCAGTGGCGCCAGTCCACTCAGCCTGAGAAGCGCACCCCCCCCATACACACATAACACGTCTAAGCTAGTTACCATGGCAACCACCTCCGCTCGAGTTAGTGACAGTGACCGGTTCCCCAGTGACATCATCCAATATCTGCACTTCCTCCCTTAAAAGGGAGAGAAGGGATATGGGGAGGGGGGTTATAAAATGATGATTTTTGTTGCAGGACAATTGTCGGGGGGGCGAAAGGAATCAGCATAAGCCTTTTACCCACCGCTCTGAATGGACAATAACTGAACTACCGGAGCCATTTGCAGAAACCTCATAAAACAGTCCATTGAGATTCAAGGAAAATCATTGGCTGAATCATTAGAGCCAATTAACACGTCAACAATGGGCCAAATCAAATGAGCTGTAGCACTTTCTGCTTCGTAGAAGCATGTAATTAACTGAAGGTAAACAAACTTGCTGGCTCTGTGTTTGTTGAGGCCTTGGGCACTGCTACTGTGAGGTAATACTGTCTGTATGAAATATCCTCAATGCTTCTGTCATTATTCTTACTGTTGTTATGTTGCTTAGCAACTTAGCTGCCCAGACAGTTAAGCTGCCCGTAGATACGCTGCTCATCTGCCTTCAGGGTTTGTGTTCTTGCTCGCTGTGGCACCTGCCAGCCCCCATGTTTCATAATCTTTCTGGAGGTGTCCGCGTTAGTGAGCATTGGGAGGAGTCCAAGGGTTACTCAAGTGAATGCGACATGATGGATGAGGTGTCTGTTCTGGAGACCACCCAAAGTCTTCCCCTCCTTTCTGCCTGCCCCTGGAGCCCACCTGTCGATACCTCCCCACCCAATAAGACACAGGTGTCTTAGGATTTTGAGCTGTTTGGCCAAACTGAAGTACTGCTCCCATGTTTGGGTGTGTTGATAGATGAGGCTGAGGTCTCTTTTTGCCCCTCCCCAGTCCCCAACACCCTCTTTCACGCAAAACATTTGCTTTTCCTCTGTGTCTGTCATTACTGTCTTGTCGAAACCAGAGTCTCAAGGGACAATCAGATAAGCTCAAACCTGAATGGTGGCTGGTTACCTTTGTGGGGGGGGGGGCAATACCTGCAGTTCTTGTACTGGGTTACATTCAAAAGAGGCAACAATGACTCCCAGTGCTCAGGGCCTTATTTCTGCTTAAATTCTACATCAGCCAGTTGTGACAGTTGCTAATTTAGAGGATTCTTCTGAAGGGTACAACAGCAGAGTCCTGCAGCTGATGCACCAGCTTTAGACGGATTTTCATGTTACTAGGAGTGCTGCCGTGGGGGCAGGTGGGGAGTTGGACCTCCCTAGCCGGCTGGGGTGAAAGGGCTCCCTCCAGTAGTTGCCTTCCTGATCATCGGTGTGGTTCTCATCCGCTTTACCGGGCTCAGATACCAATGACCCTGGCCTAATCTACGTCCTGCAAGAACAATGCGGATGGCATTGGATTTTGGGCTATCAGAGGTCCTTGTGCATCCTTTCTCTATCCCATCGTCTTGAAAGGCTTCCCGTGTGTCTGCTGGTCACTGTACCTTAGTGTTCACTCTGCATCCTGCTTGAAAGATGTTAGTGTGTGGCGTGCTGGGCACTGACTGTACTGTGTGCAGGGGAACACACGTATGCTGTGACATATATCACCGCTGTGCAACACAGAAAGACCACTTTGTGTTCATTAGTACCTCTGTGTATAAATAAAGGCCCATGTGTTCATTCAGAAAGGTTGTTTGACTTAACATTGGCAGTGTTTTAATGATTTTAGCAACATGATTTACTATAGGTATCATACTCTGCACCATCAGAATTGTGTTAAAGAGGTATTATTAGTGTGGTGATGGGGGAAAAATCTCTCTTGTCCTCCACAATGTTGCCTCTTTTTGGGTTGATATGATCACATATGCTGGGAGTTTGCAGAGTATGCAAGTCAGCCTACTGGTTTATATGGTCTATATGGGGACGTGGGCGGGGCCTGATGAAAGGTGGCCAGATGACATAGCAGGATAAGTAGGTAGCAAATCTGCTTTTGTGCATGGAATGGTTTTCAAACATTGCTACAATATCTGGAAAATGTGAAAAGAAAAAAGACTTTGTGAAGACATCTACATGAGACAAAATCTTCCTTTTTGAGTTTTATTTGCTTTTTGAATGGTGGATATGTATATATTTTATATCCATATCTACTGAGCTATTGTTCTTTTTTTTGCTTTTTAGTTTTTTTTTGCAGCAGCTGCATCTGGAAGAGAGAACATACTAAAAATTTCATTGTGTGGACATTGTTCTATATGACAATAAATTGCTTGAAATCTTGAATTTTGCTGGTTTAGGATTAAGATAAATGGCAGTAATGTGTGGGTCCCCAGAGAGACAGCAATATGTGATATATGTCTGGGTAAAAGGAAGAACTGAGCTGTCTAAAACCAGCCCCCCCCTCCAATCCCACCTACAGCAGCAGAGTTGTGAGAGAGCCTGGGACATGACCTCTGACCTCTCGCTGTGAAACTCTTTGCCCTATTCTCTAAACGGAACATGATCCCGCCCGTGTGTGTTGACTGGTGGAAAGAGGCCGATGTATGGCTCCCCCCGCAGGCCAGTGGCTTCCTGCCACACTATTTGTGGTAAGAAACAGTCTGTTGTGTAAAGGTTTTGTTCTGGAATAGCAGACAATATACAGTCAAAGTTCTGCCGTTGTCATGGTTCCTTGACAGTTCCAGCACCATGGCTTCCCATAAACCCAATGAGTGTCAAAAGTGTATTGTCCCCCCTTTTAAATAGCCTAACAGAAGAAGACAACAGTATTTTGTCTGTCTGAATCCCAGACCAAAAACAATTGAATAACAGGTTTCCATTTAACAGGAACAAATGTAAGTCAGTCTTCTCTGAAGGGTCCCTTTGTGTAGCCAGTGAAATGCAGAGATGGGGAGTTCAGACAATAGCTGCTACTCCCACTGGCTCTTTCACCTCTGACCCTTTGTTGACGTGGATAGTCCAATCCCGTGCCAACACTTTAATTCCTCTCCCATATTCACAGTGACATCCATGTTTTGTTTGGCGTTTTGTTTGGTGAGTACTTTTCCTATTTTACTTGACTACTTAGCAAATGTTTGATGTTTTGTTTATGCAATGATGCCAGTTCCTGCACGCTCCATTTGCTAATGGTTCAGGCATCTGTAATGATTTGGGATGATATCTTACTGGTATGCAGCAATGAACAATCGTGAAAAAAAATTACCTACAAATAATGCAAGCCAATAATTTATTTAACTTTTTAAATAAAATCATGAATTATATCTGAGTTGTTTTAAAACAAAAGGTTTTTCAAAACCAAACAGGCAACTGGATTTGACTTTATGCCCCTCCCGTGCCCCCCCCTTGTACACAGATATTTTGGTGGGATGTGATGGTTGTCCAGCCAATAATTTTGTTCCTCAGCCTCTCCATCCACAAGCCTCTTGAATACTGGAAAAATCTACTGAATCTAGTACGACGCTGTTGCATTTTTGGGGAGATTGTGGTATGCAGGACAAATTGGAAAGACGTAGCACTGATGGCGAGAAAGCATGTCTTTGTGGTTCCGCCATGTGGGTTTTCTGAGTCATTTTGTTCAGATTAAGTCACTGTATGGGTTCTGGCACAGTAAACAGGAAATCTGTGTGTTCATAGGTCCATCCTGCTGGTTATGGCAGTGTGAGCTGGTGACATCACAGTTAGGAGGCTAACATGGAGCTGATGGCTCATCTCTCTCTGATTGTCTGTCCCAAGTGGTGGGACCTGCAGGCCTAAAATATGGGCCTATGTTAGTAGAACGAGAAGCGAGCGTTGTGAGTTTGACATTATCTGTAAGCTCCAAATGTCATCTTTGTTTAATAAAGGGATGGGTGGATGTGTTACTTAAGATATGAGTCCGAGTGTCATCTTCAAAGGAGAAGCACCAGGGGAGGGTAAGGAGCAGCTAAAAGCGGTTCCTTAACCTCTACGGTATTCCCTGCCCTCAGCAACGTTTACTGATAAAATGCCCCGCCCCCTACTCCTGCATCTCCATAGCAACCGCCAATGCTCCAGCTGCGGAAAGCGTGTCTCACATTTAGACGACCGACTGATGCTGGATTAAAAAGTGATGTGGATTTGAGCCGGTCGGCTCGGCCAGGGGCAGCTGGTCATCGGACGCCGTCTCTCAGTCTGGCGGACGCAGGCGCCCCTGTGCTCCGCATGTGTGCGCTCCACAGCGTAACTAAAGCGTTCTCTCTTGCTTATCGATTTTCCTGCACTTCATGGTTAATCTGCAGTCTGCCCGGCTGCTGCCAGGGTCTGTCTCTCCTCTCCATATATATGGGTTCTAGTCGTGGTCCTTCCTTTTGGCATGTGTGTCCTGATTCATTCCCTCAACACGCGCTCTTTCCCTGAGCCGTGTGGCCAGCACATGTTTTATAACCTCACCCCCCTGCTGGCCAAACATCACCTCAGCGGCTCCCCTGCAGCATGAGCCCTGGCCCCCCCACCCCCTTTTCTGAGCCTGCATTTATTTGTGTCCGCTGAGATTAGATCGGGCCCTTTTCAGTCATCATGCCCATAGTCTTTCAGTGTACATAGCTGTAGTTCCCACACCCAGCCAGTTGGTGGCGTGTTGTCTGGCATTATGTAACATAGCATCACCCCCCCTTCCACCACCTCCACCCTCCCCTTGCTGGGATCCTGCCCATGGTCCAGAGGCTGGCAACCTTGCGTCTAATTAATTGTAATTAATTGGCACTAATCTGCCCCCAGGGCCCCCCCGATGAGCTGGATAATGAGCATGTGATGTAACGGATGAGCAGAGCCAAAAGAGCCAAAGGAGGGTCTGAGCTCGTCGGCCGCAGTCCCGTCACAGCAGCTGTGCTGATGTCAGGGTAGCGATTTCCCCACGAAACGTCTCCATGACTGACACGGCGCAACACTTATCCGACATTCCCTTGGTTACGGAATTCTGCCGAATGAAGCAGCAGAAAGTAGAATGATCATTAGTGTTATTGTTCATTGACGGTGCCATGACTTAAATGGACCCCCTGGGAGATGTTGGTGTGATGGAATTCAGCCTGCTGTTTGTGTCCCTGGCGGGACTGAGGGGGTCAGAGCTGGTGGGGATGGACTGGGGTCGTGCATGAGGCACGTAGGGGATGGTACTCAGGGAAATCTGTGCTTATGGTGCCTTACTGTGCTTTACTGTGGTATAGCTCCCACATGGATCCTCACTCTGTTCTGTACTGTGTTATACTGCTGTGCCCCTAACCTTTGGGACAGTCTCACCATTTTTTTAGGTATTTTACAATTATGTAATTTGTTGCTCTGATTTAATGTTTTTTTCTTTTCACCATTTTCCACAAACAGGTAGCTAAGAATTTCATTGCCGTAACAGTTTTAAGATCTAACGTGAAACTACCTAAATCTTTCAGATTTATTGCATATAACCCACAATATAACCCACAAATAAAAATTTGCATGTTAAAATGTTTTTTTGCTCAGTCTTTGTTAGTTTTATATATTTTTTTCCTCATCTCCAAAACTCCTACCCTGGATTTGATGAAATACTTCTTTTAATTACAAAAATAAATGGCTCTTTAACGAAACTGATTAGCTACCCCAGAGGCAAAACTGACAGTTTAAACGATGAATCTGTGCCTTTTTTCAAACTTTAAAAAATAGATGATATTGACGTGTTGTAGTAATGAATTTGTGAGAATGACCTGCTGACTTGTGCCGTGTTATGCCCCTCTTCATCCTCGAGATCTGAAGCACGTTTCACTCCATCGCAGATCCCGCGGAAAAACAGCTGACCTCCCCGATGATGGTGGCAGGAGCGGTGATCGGTGCCGTCCTTGCCCTCTTCCTCATCACGGTCTTCACCATCGTCCTCCTCTCCAGCCGCAAGGCCTTGCCTCCCGTCTACATGGACAAAGTGTGAGTATCCTGACACAACGGCAGCCGGAGGGCTGCCTGGCTGTCGGAGAGCAGATGCCACTGCTGGGTGAGAATTCTAACGAGATGTCGGCGATCTGGTCTGGAGAGGCGGTCCCGGATGTTGAGTCCCCCCCCCCCTAAACCTGAAAATGCATGCGAGCTGTCCCGGGTTGCATTTACGATGTCTTGTTGGAAACTGGAGGGGCGTCCAATTCTTTTAGGTGCTCAGAGAGCTGAGGGTCAGTCTGATGTGGCCCGGGGAAGGATGACGTCATGTGTCCCGGTTTTCTGCCACGACACAGAAAAGGTGACACACATGCATGTTTTCCGCACTGGAGCTTTCGCAGCTTAAATAGCCTGGCGGGTCAGTGCCACTGCGTCCAAGTGAGGCTGGCCACAGCGCAGGTGACTGAACATCCTCTCTATAACCGCCACGCACCTTTAGCTCCATTTGTGGCCCTGGCCACTGACAGGCACAAGGGTGCTGTTTTTAGAATGATGTTTTTCTCAATGCAAAAAGTTACCGAGACAAACTTGGCAATTCAGGTGGCGTCTGCTGTCTGACAGAAAAAAAAATGCTGGAACTTCATGCTCTTCCGGAGAGATTTATGCTTATGGCACCTGAGGGGGGAATCTGAGGTAATCCTCAACACCTTCGGAGAGCTCCCGTCCCTGGAAAGGATGTGCTTTGCCGGGAAATGGCTTTCATTTTATGTAGTACAATGTGTGCTTTACTACAGTACAATGTGCAGTAAAATGCATCGCTGCTCAGCTCCAGACTGGACAGGGAACATAATTATAGGAGACATGAGTATAAAAAGACAAGACATAGGGTATTAATTAACATTAAACAATAATTGTATAACCATAGTGTCCAATTAGTAGAGAGGCAGGTACTACAAAGAGTTTAAAAATAAGAACAGTCGACCCTTCCTCATCGCGGGGATTAGGGGTACAGGTCTCCCACGGTCAGGAAAAACCACGTAAAAGTTTTTGGTCCTGGTGCAGCACAGTGGTGCAGCGGTTACCACTGTCACTTTATACCTCTGGGACCTGGGTTCGAGTTCCTCCTGGGGTCCATGGTCCTGGTGCAGCACAGTGGTGCAGCGGTTACCACTGTCACTTTATACCTCTGGGACCTGGGTTCGAGTTCCTCCTGGGGTCCATGGTCCTGGTGCAGCACAGTGGTGCAGCGGTTACTATTGTCACTTTATACCTCTGGGACCTGGGTTCGAGTTCCTCCTGGGCTCCATGCGTATGGAGTTTGCATGTTCCCTCTGTGTTGTCATGGGGTTTCCTCTGGGTTCCCCCCACAGTCTGAAAACATGCTCTGACTAATTGGAGTTACCAAATTGTGTATCTGGTGTGTGAGTGTGCTCTGCAATGGGTTGGTGCCCCATCATGGGTTGTTCCCTGCCTTGTGCCTGTAGCCTCTGAGATAGTCCCTGGAACCCCCCCTCCCATGACCCTGAATAGGACAGGCAGTTTCAGAAATTGGATGGGTGGAAGTTTTTGCTCCCCTTGGTGAGCAGAGCAAAACGCAACATACAAAGATGACTGTAAGATATCACATGAGAGGCTGCTGCAGACAAGCTTGGCGTCCACCAAACCAGCACTGTAAATGCATTGTGTGTCGTCTGCAGCTTTCTCAAAAGTCCCAGAAACTCCCACTCAATTTCTTATGCCGGACCCGTGATGTATGAAAACCGCGATGGGGAAAGTCGTGATGCAGAGTGGTCGAGTGTATTTACGTATGGAAGCTGAGCATGTGTAAGCTGGGTAGGCTGGAATGCTGGTCTCACAGTTGTTTGGTCCTGATTTCAGGTCACCTCCGCAGGTGCAGATTCAGTGTCCTATTTGCACCTCAATAAAGCGATCTGGCGAGCCGGCGGGCGAGCAGCCGGGGTCTATCTCCCGTCCATCACAGTGTCAGGTTTCCACAGCCCATGCGGTCTGGCCTGCTTTAAATACCGTCATCCTTTAGGCCCCGAGGGGAATGTCCGCTGGGTGCCTGAGTAGGCATAACAAGGAGGCTCAGGTTTTGCTCTGAGGTTCACGGGACAGAGGGCAGATGCACAGACAGCAGCGAGAAAAAGATACAGAGCTTTGCCCACAAGTCTTTATCGAGGTCCCAAGCAGGACCAGCCAAACCCTTTTCGGGGCCCTAAGCAAAATTTGATTAACCTAGTTGTCATTTGTCATCTTCCTTCCCGTTCTGACAGGCTGATCAGGTTGAGCCCCACCGGTGCCTGCTGGGCGCTAAGCAGCCACTTAGGTCGCTTATACTTCAGGCTGGTCCTGGTCCCAAGTGATGGTCCCAGTATTACATGGGGGAGGGGCAATGTAAGTCATAACCGTTAATGTATGTTCTACCACCAATGTAAGGAGGCTTCTTAATCACTGATAGTGCTTTGCTGGAGGGTTAGTACCTTTGAGGACTTTGAGAGAGAGCTGGCCTGCCTTCTCCCTTCCATTTTTCGTTTGTTTATTTATCTGTGTATACCTGGGGGACTCATTTCCTCTGGCTGTCAGGTGTGTTATAAGTTTTCAGCAGAAGCCCATGAATATTTAATTTGCCGTGCGGTCTGATGTTTACAGCTCCCTTCATCATCACCTCAAGGCACACAGTGGCCCGTTTCATCTCAACCAGGTCCTTTTTGTTAATGAAAGCGCTTCCTGGGCACCGGAGACGCAGAGCAGCTGTGATGTCACTTCCTGTCACGCCACTATGCGTGGATAACCACATTTGGATAACCACATTTGGATAACCACGTGGAATGCATTGTCTGTTCTTACGGCTCTAACAGCCTCTCTGGTTATTGACAGTGGTCCAGTCTATGAGACAAAGGGCTCACTGGGCCAAAACATAGTTTCCATTCTTGTTCCTTGATTGGCACCCTCCCCACTCCAGACTTTCCCATGCCAGGTCCCCGAGGGCCCAGGGCACCTGCACTCTGCCTTTCCAGGAAAAGTGAGCTGTCAGCACGGGAGACACTTATTATTCTTCGTCCCATTTTTCCATATTTTTTCAGAGGGAGAGACAGGGACGGATTTTTGCCAAACTCTGTTTGTACTGTACAGACAAGACTGATGGCTTGCGGTGTGTGCTGTCCCATTAAGAAAATCAATGGGACACTCCACAGCGATTTGGGGGGTATGCATCTCTGTCTTCAACGCCAGGGCCACGTGGAGGATACTCAGGGATACTTGGGGAGGTGCCACAGGGATGCCTCAAATGTTTGAGCGATTGGCTCATAAACACAATGGAGACATCTGGGTAAACCGGACAGCGCAGATCTTCCAAGCACAGCTGGATGACTGACCAGCTCTGCAAACGTGTTCAGCTTCGTGTTGGGGCAAATGTGACCTGTGAGCACGGGCTGGTTTGAAACATCACACCCAGCTGTGCTTGGGGAGCAGCAAATGGAGCATGCTTAGTGTTACTAAGCTAAGCTAACAGTGATAAAGTGACCTATGAACTAATCACAGTTAACAACAATGATGAATAATGATTAACTACAATGATGAATAACCCCATGTATACGACAAGCCACAGAGTAACACAAGACGAATGTATTTTGGAGTTGGATTAACTGCAGTAATGGAAGTCTGATCCGAGAGGTGAATCACTGTAACCTTTCTGAGCCCTAACAGATCATCCTTTTGTAGGACTGTACCGGTACCACAGTGGATCGCAGACCCCGTTGCTGTGGTCAGATATTGTCCCTATGGGTCCAGTCTTAGGGTGGCATGTGGAGGTATTCAACCAGGAAGTACCTGTCTGTGGGGAATCAAAGCCCCCAGACTCCTGGCAGACCCGGCATATTTCTGGCTTTGCCGCCCCCCCACCTGCCTCGCTATGTGGCTTACTAAAATATGCATCATCAAGTTTCATTAGGGGCCAGATCAATAATGCATATTGACTGCAGGCTGTAGAGGAGTTGGAGTGGGGGGGTCCTTGTGGTATGAAAAAACACAACGTCACTGTGTGCGTGTTCAGAATGGCCTCTGCTATTTTAGTCATGTCGACCTGGGGGTGGCCACTGTGAATCAAGGATCCATTAAGAACCTTCTTGACACCGCTTTGGTTGGCCTTCCGCTACCCACATCTCCCAAGGCTCATCGCCAACCTGGCCGCAGCCTTGACCCAGCAGAAACTGGCGCAGAAACTGCTCCACATCACCTCCACGTGGCAGTAGATAGTCGAAGGATTCAAGGGCGCCTCCATTCTTCTCGGAGCAAAATGGCAAACTGCTTTCTCTCTCTCGTAAATTGGAATCGATCGAGTCTGCCTCAGTTGATGACCTCGGCTTCGTCTCACATTTTAAAAGTTCCTCTCTCCCAATCTTGCTTTCTTTTTCTCTTTCACTTCTTTTTTTTTAATCCAGTGATGCTTGCTTGACATAAGCAACATCATGATGAATAGAAACAGAAGTGATGCTACTTACAATACAGAACACAGTAACTCAGCAGAGGCGGAAAGGTCATTCACAAACCAGCAGCCTCTCTCTCTCTCCTCTCTCTCTGAGCTCCTAGCAAACACAGGGATGCTGATTGCTGTTCCTGAAGATCACAGCGGAGCCGGTGGTGTAATGGTTTAGAACATGCATTTGTGGCTGATGATATATGGACCCCTGGGTGACATATTTCCCAGGAATTGCATCCAAGGGCTCCATCCAAACCATTTTCCTCTGCCTCTCCTCCAGAATTCACACATCCATACTCCCTCGCTCCTTACCTCCCTCCCTCCCGCCCTCACTTATTCTCTCTCCATACACCAACTGAATTACACAATAGAGATGATTCTATCTCTGGGGGTGGCAGGGTCGTGGTTCAGTACCAGGTCTGGTAGGAAGCAGGGCTGATCTCCGCACCTGAGTCAACAAGACCTCGTTGGATTAATTATTCCATTCCATGCTCATTTTCAGTTCTAATTAATTTGATGGGTGAGCTTTACAGGAGAACGTTGATGTGAATTACAACGAGCCTGAGTATAGCCACCGTGTCCTCTGCTATCCCTGGGACACATCAATCCACTTATTCTTCATCCCTGGTATGTGGATGCCAGGGGATTTTTGCTGCACACGGGGGGTTAGTTTCTGCAGCTGGTCCGGTCCCAGGTGTGTGCGTGCGAGGCATCTCAAGGGAACACGGCAACATCTGCAGGACATGGGACAAAGTAAGAGTCTGAGAGTCTCTTCGTTCTTCTCTTTCACAGGATTGACCTCCCGCCCACCCACAAACCCCCCCCACCCTACTCTGAGAGGCCACCTCTCACCCAAGTGACATCCAACCCCTCCCAGGTGAGCACCTTGCCCTTTCCCCTCCAGGTAACCCGCCTGACAGGTAACGTGCCTACTGATCAGGCACACACTCTTTCACAGGTTCTATTTAATACATGGCAGATGCGTTAACCATGACCCTGCGGGGGACAGACACATCTCTTGGGATGGTGACCTCACTTCCTGATTCTGTTCTGCCTGCTCCTAGTTGCAAAGAGTGAACCGGCAGTCCAGGATGACAGATAAGGCCACGTCTGAGACGGGAGTCCTCCAGGAGACCATGTTTGTAAGGGGAGCTCAAAGGCAGGCCAGGTCTGCAACAGGAGCCCAAAGGCAGGCCGCATCTGTGAAGGGAGCCTTGTTGGAGGCAATGCCTGGAACGGGAGCTCAAAGGCAGGCCGTGTCTGCAAGTGGAGCCCTCCAGGAGACCATGTTTGTAAAGGGAGCTCAAAGGCAGGCCACGTCTGCAACAGGAGCCCAAAGGCAGGCCGCATCTGTGAAGGGAGCCCTGCTGGAGGCCATGCCTGGAACGGGAGCTCAAAGGCAGGCCATGTCTGCAAGGGGAGCCCTCCAAGAAGCTGCATCTGTAAGGGGAACCCAAAGGCAGATCAATCGGGGCCCTGCCTGCGAGCCACTGTCTTATCAGGAATGGGTGTGTCACCAAGACGGGGCCGACCGCGTCTACATCAACCACCGTGAGCACTACGTGTGACTACCCCCATCTCGTCAATAGCATCCCCCCCCAGCCTCACCCCCTACCCCTTCTCCTTGACTTGACGTGACACCAGCTATGTAGTGGTCCAGATGTTCAGGATGCCTTAGTGAACCTAAAAGGTCTTACCTGCCCTCAACAACCAGCACACCTCCCCATATGCCCCGTGTTATGGAAAGTAGTCCAGTTTATTCAGTAAAACCCAGTATAAGCTTGGATCTAGACTAGTCTACTCTCAGCCCAAGTTTCAGTTCTTGCCGAAACAGCTAACAGATCAGAACACAAATAGACACTAATCTACACAAACTCAGGGTAAAAATGAAGAGAAAAGCCATTTTTTAATTACATAAAATCAAATGGCTGATCTGTTCCCTGTTCTGATGGACCTCGCAATCATCAGGACACTGCTGGACATCTTACACTCACATTTATCAGTAATTTTCACATTAAAGTGTACAACTGAGCCCAAAAGTAGTTTCTGTCTGTAAAACCAGTAGGAATGCAGCTAAGCCAACTGTACCTGTTCCTGGAGGGTTATCCCCAACCGTAGATAGCCAACTGTTAAGACAACTGGCCGTTCAGTAATTTAGTCATTGTCAATATGGTTCTCAGGTTTAAGGGTCATGCTACTGAACCCACAAACGACACCTGGACAACATTCCTCTGCTGAAAGCCTCTTGAATAAGCAGCTATCAAAACAGAAAGGCTTTAAGAGAACTAATCCTCAACGAACAGGTGATTTAAAACAATGGGGGGCCTCCGTGACTATAGTGCACTATATTTGTTTCAGCTAATCGCTTCATTACTGAAGTTTGACTGGGCTCTTACAAAATAATCATTCAGATGTAGCAATTGCTATGTCCGTTTCTATGATATTCCAAAAGAAAAGTATTAATTACAGCTTTGTGAATAAAGAAATTGAGTGTGTTACCTTAAATGATTTTGATTGCTTTGCAGACCTTAAACAATATCAAGCTTAATTGTATAAGGACTATGGAATCTATATAATAATGTAATGATAATGATCACAAATTGGCACTCTGATTAAAGATTCAAAAACTGACATTTTAAAATATATTTTTAAGAACGGTTTATGAATGTCAGAATTCAGTCAGCTGCAGTCTGGCCAAGTGAATTAAAAATTCAGCTGAAAAAAAAGGTGGTATTTACAGGGGTCCCGCAGAATGTGGATGAGCCTGGTGGAATCGTCATCTTTTTCCATCTACATACAATGCCTGGCTTCAAATAAAAAAAAAAAAAATAATTCAACTACACTGAACAGTGTAGCTGTCACTCAAACCTGAGGTAATGTGAATGAGGACGACAGGAAGTTCCTTGAAGTCGAGGTGATGTCATTTCCGGTTATTCTAAAAGTGTACAGTGATTGAAGACTATACAACTCGAAGTATTTCATTGCTCTACTTTACTTCATATGGTAAGAAGTAGTTCACCTTGCTGCATTGTAGCAATAAGCCTGTACTGTTTTTGGTTTGCGCAAAATTTTTTTTTAGTGAATTTCTTTCTGTTTATATCTTTGTAGTATATTTTATTATTCTTTTTATGTGCCATGTAAATATATTTCCTGATAATTGTTTTGTTTTGATTTAGACTTTAGAGGCTTTTATAACTTTAAGAAATCCATTATTTCTGTATTTTTATGCAATTGGTTAATGTGGATTTTTAGGCAAGAAAAATCCCATAAACAAAGCATATTTTTTGGCATAATAATAAAAGCATTTAATTGCTCTGTATCAGCGTGGCTTTAACTCCATGTATAATGCGTGATGAATGCATGGTAGTGGTGTACAAAGTAGCATTGGCAGGCGGGACAGGAAGGCGACCTGTCAGGTGGGCGGAGCTGAGGTGCCATTTATGGTCAGATGTGACGGAACCTGACACTGCTGCCCCTGAGATCCGCTGACTTGCCTGCAGAATGAGGATGCTTGTCAGACTGGTAGGTCACAGGAAGCGTCATCTGATTGGACGGAGGGCACTGTCAACCTGACCGTCTCCCATGCTGAACGTGGCAGCATGGAGCTGCAGTCGCTGCAGTCAATGAGAGGATGATCAGTGTGAAGCAATTTAGAGACGAAGTCAGGGTGATCAGTATGGTCAATGTGGATTTACAATCAAGGTGATCGGTGTGGACAGTGCGGCACGGCGGTCAATGTGGATTAAATTAAATATGATAAGCATTATTGGTAACAGTAATCTACATTGTCCTACACAAGGTGAGCCATTCAAAAGCTAAATAAAGAAGCACAATAACAAGGCTGTCTCCAGAGAATAATGCAGCCCCAGCCGGCCTCCGGGTCTGCAAATGCTTTGTAGTCAAATAAAAGATATTCACACGGGTTGCTGTTACTTTCTTTTATGAGGAAAGCACCCTGGATTTTTTTGCCATAGAAATAATAAAAGATTGATTATGGCCATTGGCATATTTCCCGATTCAAATTTGCCAGCGTGGACTGGGATCGCTTCGGTTGTGACCATGAAACCGCTGGGATCCTTTTCCAGCTCTGAGGAGGTCAAGTGGGTGGAAAGGCCAATCGTTGAGAGCCACAGGAGTGGGCGCTGTGCAAGATCTGTGCCTCGTCCCACACCTTCACCCTTCACTCCTTCCTCAACCAGTTTTGTGTTGAAGCTCAGGCTGCAAATTCATTTGTTATTCTTGACCAGTAGGATTTCTGTTGCTTTCAAGAAGGAATTCCCCTTATGTGGCATCCGGGATTAATTATTTCTTTCCTCTGTAAATAATCGGTGTAGGACTTTCCCTTTATCTGATCAAGACATGTATCTGCAAGTCCACCGTGTCAGAGACACATTTCTGAAGATGTCTCCTCGACGGAGGACAGGGTTAAAAGGTTCTCCCTCCTGCCATTAGAGACCATTAAACCCGGTTATGGTAATGAAACAGAGTTGTACCAAGACCAAAACCAACATTCCAGACTGGTCTCAGGGCCAGGCCTAGGGGAAGAGGTAATGGCTCAGTTGGAGTATGGGTCCAGTTCTGTAGGTGAGTCATAGCTTTTGTGTGAGCCATGCCAGATTTGAAAAGAAAACGCAAATATTATCACACTAACATCTTTTCAGGCACACACACACACACACACACACACACAGAAAATGTCCCAGTCCCCCAACATCGTCCATCATCATCATCATTGTAGGCGAGCTTGGGTCGCCTAGCAACCACCAGTCGCCTTTGGAATTTTTTTCTCTCCCTTTCCATTTTCACGCTAAATGGTGTCACCGTGAAAACGGCGAGGATCGTGATCTGGCTGGCTCTGCGCCGGGAAGCGTGCTCTCGCCTCTGAAGGTGCTCCGGAAGATTCCGCGCTGACGCATTCTTCACGGCAGCCTGACCCAAACCCTGGGTGGCATGATGTCAGCCGTCCGAGGTGCCTGACTCTGCAGAAATGCCGGGTGTCTCTTGGGCCTCATAAATTACATCCGCTCTGGGCAGCTCTGCTTCTCTTTGGCCCAGATGCTCTGGTTATGGTGGCCATCTTCAGACACCTGCCATTCTGCTTTTTTCCAAATATGTACTGAAACTCTATGTTGTTCATTAAACATTACAGCCACTAAATTAACAAAAGTCAACCAGCCAACCTCCCAACCAATGATTGATCACTTATTGTGCTTGGGCGGTGATCAAGTACCTGGGCCAGCATATTTCCCTATCAGATGCACGGTTGCTACAGTGTTACTGGTCCAGATGATCACCATTCAGGATATGCTTTAGGCTGCCCATTGGCTGACTGGCATCTGGCCAGGGATCCCATATATATATATCAATATCCTGATCCCATATATATATCAATATCCTGATCCCATATATATATCAGTATTCAATTGGCCATGAAGGATCTGGAGGAAAAGGAAATGTCTTTCTCATAGCTGCGAGAATAAAAGCCAGCAGAATTTGGCCTTTGGGGAGAGACCCACGTTAGTTTTCACTGTTGCCATTATTTGTAATTATATTAATAAAAAGCCTGGCAAAAGCTTTTTATACAAGGCCATTTGCACCATTGCCATGCATACAGCTGTGCTTTGGCTGAAGCCCTTGGATTAAATATTACATTAAGGGACATTATGGCTTTTATTTTGGCAGAGACATAGGGATGAGTAATGGAGGCGAGCAGAGAGATTAAATTAGCTCATGTAAATTGTATTAATTGCTTTATTGAACATGGAAATTAGACAATATCAATAATATGGGTGGATCTCAGGGTGAATTTATCATCTCATGGAAGGGGATGTCCCTGTTTATGATTATTGTCGCCAGACTGGGAAAAATAAAATGTTTAACTAGGGCTGTGAGGTAGTGGCATGTTCCAGGAATCTGGTCTCGTGTGACAGTGTTACCTGCCACAAAGCAGCAGTTTAACTGATGCTGTTCTGGGTTCAGCTTCAGTGACAGGCTTGTGTCTAGCAGCCTGCTCATTCCTTTGTTTTGTTTGTTTCCTGTGCTCGTTCCTGGAGGTGCTGTAGTTTAGTTGGTTAAAGCACCTGTCGTGTAAACAGGAGATGTTCAAATCCCAGTGGTGCCTGGAGATGGTGTGTGGGTCAGGGCTCTGTGCCTATGATTGAGAGGTCCTCTGCAGAACAGTGATGTCTGTGTTGGGTCTTAATGGGTAAATGGCTGACCCTGCAGTTGGACCCCAAGCTTTGCTCTCCCCTGTGTACATACTGTATATGTGTCTGTATGTCACGAAGTATGATGAGATATAGATAAACAAGCACTGGAACTTACTTGTGTGAATAATGTATGAAGTGTATTTCTGTGGTTGTGCTGATTTATGTGACCATATTTATGTTCTTTCATGAGGTATGTCAGTCTGTGACTCAAATGTCCTCTATCTTACGTTCTCAAACCTAGAGGGTCTAAATGTTCACCAAGAGCCATCAGGAAGCCTCCCAAGTGGGAACCCCAAGATGTCAGCAAAAAAATCACACCTCATAAGAATTTATGAGCTACTCTCAGCTGAATGTAGGTCCACTTTCCTGCCCAGCAAGGAAAATTTCATGGGAGTTCTAAAATTGGACATGCTATTCCCTTTTACCGGATGTCTAGACGTCATTCTTTTGGAGCCTTAAAGAAAGGTTAAAATAGTTAGATGTGATATTTTTCATTGCATTAAATGTTTCTTTTCGCTAAAATATTAAAAATATGAGAGTCTTTGTTTTACCTTTACACACCTGGGGGGGCATGGTGGCACATGACAGAGTATCACCGTAGTTTTAGGGTGATGTGATGATTTTCCACCACATCTTTTTCATGAGTGAAGAGATGCAGAATCACCCAGTTGTACTGCGCTTCATAACCGATTCCATGACCCACCAGCCATGTAGCTCAGGAGCTTGACAGACTCTAACGTCATGACTAAGACTAAGACTAAGAGCAGGGGAGAAAGTCAGTCACCCTCGGATGTAGATATAATGTCACCCAGGTTTTGTTTATTTTTTCTTTTGCCTTTACAGTGTAAAAAATATTTATGATATTTTCATATGTCATTTGCAACCTTAGCTTCAGTGCTTTTACCTGGTGTAATTATTAATGTGGTTTTTGTCACAGAGGTCGGTTATACCAACCTTCATGGGGTAAAGTGACGTGTAAAACTAGTTTCAATGCTGTATCAGATGCTGGCAAAGAGTGGTCATTTACTTACAGGAGAGTGTTACTTTAACGATGCATTCCGAAATGAGGTCTGATTTTTGGAGCACGCTCAGTTCTGCTGCGAGCCAGTGTCTCCCATCATCCCTCACGGCAACAGGGAAATCCCCGAACCTTCAAGGACGTGGGGGCTTCCTGAGAAGCAGCAAGGAATCACAGCCACCAGGGGACATATGACAGCCACTGAGGCAGAGCAAGTCCGTGATGGTGAGGGCAAAAAGGGAAATAACATCAAATAAACTACTAACACGTAATTCATTATTTGGCATATACCACTCATCAAGGAGACCCTCAATAAAAGTTCCATTCATTGTCTATTCAAATAACCGTTTTCACAAAACTCAAGGTCACAGGCGCTCTTAGCTGCACCAGACTGCAACAGCATGTCTCCCCATACCGAAGTCCTGTAGCCGGTTTAATAAACTGCAGTTATCTGATGTGATCCCACCTCCAGTGCCGGGCTGCTGTCCTTGTTCTGGGCAATTGGTGGGGGGGTGGGGGGTGGGAGTCAGCTGAATGTGCAAAATGTGAAATGCGAGCATTGTCCTACGTGTCAACGTTTGTCCTGCTGTACTCTTGCAAATTCCCAGCTTTAATGTGAGCTGCTAGGGCAGCATGACCAGTCAGGTTTGAGTTTTTTTTTTCTTCAGTATGTTCGCCTTTTTTTTCCTCCTAAGTGGCTCTTGCTTTTACATTAGACTTCACTGCCCTCTTCTGGAAGCATTGGTCATTGCCGATATTGTGTCTTTTTCTCCCCTTTCAATAATACGTTGCAATGTTTCCCTTTTTTATTTTAGTAGTTGAGCTGAGGGCTTCAATCCCAGCACTACTCCATGGCTGCACATGTTCTTCCCCAGTGTACAGGATTCCATCAGCTACTCTACCTTCCTCCTGCAGTCCAAACAAAGAGTACAGGGGCAGAGGGAGACTCCAGGCCCCCTTGTGGTCATGTACTGAATAACCAGTTTGAAGATGCATTAATTAACAGTGATTGTCGGTTCACTCCTCATTGCTAGTATATGTGGGACACCATGCAGGCTTAATGGGCATATCCAGATTCCTGAGCTCCTGGGGATTTACAGTCAAGGGCACTCTGATGAGACTGAGCAAAGTAATTAGCCTCATCCTCCCCAGCCACAGCGCAGGTACACAGAGGATCCTGAAAGCTCTCCCAGCATCGTGGTCGGCCCCTTGTGGCCAGTGATTCAGGATCCCACTGGTGCCCACCGGGGAGATGCAGTTGGCTGCCAGTGGAACTGTGTTCCTCTGGTGAGCTCAGATTATCTACCGCTGACACCTGTTTGTGAATAGACCTAGCTCGCACTATGTTTTTGTTATTTTTATGTATTTACCAGGTGGATGCTTTTCTCAAGTATGTTGTTTATAACTTATAAATTCACTCTTTTAAAGCAACTTTGTGTTATATGAAGATCAAAAATTTGTTAAAGTATTAAACAGATGTTGCCACTTTGGACCCCCCAATCATAACGAGCTGTCAGGTGAGTTTGGCGCTCTGGTTCTTGATCCTGTGAAGAAGACACAATGAGTCTTGTAGCCCAGACACAGTTCATATCCACATTGACATCTGTAGCTCTGACACAGCTCATATTCACACTAATACCTGTAACCCAGACACAGTTCATATCCACATTGACATCTGTAACTCTCACATAGCTCATATTCACACTAATACCTGTAGCCCAGACACAGTTCATTTCCACATTGATACCTATAGCTCTGACACAGTTCATATTCACACTAATACCTGTAGCCCAGACACAGTTCAGATCCACATTGATTCCTGTAGCCTGGAAACAATTCAGGTCCAAACTGAGCCCTGTAACTCAGACACAGTTCAGCTCCACAATGAGCCCTGGAGCCCATACAGTTTTGGATATTCGTGCATCTGTCCATCCATCCATTTCACAATTAATATAATACTGTAGGTGATGTAATACAAAGGAAATTGTTGGATCAAATCACCCTTCTAGGGCTGCGCCTGTTACACTTTCTAATTACCTAGCTTACACGTGATTAATATGAGACGTGCTCAAGTCAAGGAACCAGGAACTTAACCGCTGCTCGCTTGAAAATGTCAATAAGAGAAAACAGGAGGAAAGAAGAAAACCCCTCCCCCAATCGACCCATGTCACACCAGAGAAATGCGTCAGTGTAGTATTGCTGGAAAAAATGACATACTCATCGAGGACTTCACAAAAGGAGGCAGATTTTAAATGAACTACAACTGGGCATTTAGTAAATGCCTGAGAACATGCTGTTTCACGCATGCGTAAGGCGTCCAACCTCTGTGCCGCGCAGGTTTCCTCCCACAGTCCAAAGACATGCGTTTAGGCTAACTGGCACCTCTAAATTGCCTGGCATCACGTCCAGGGTGTGACCTGCCTTATGCCCCGTGCTGCCTGGTAGAGGTCCATAGTGACACTGTCTGGGATAAGCGCTTGGAGGACGGATAATGCTGGCTGCCAGTGTTGGGAATTTCAGGTCTAGAAGCTACAAATCCAGACCAAGATTTTTTTCTACCATCCAGTGGTGGACTTTCCCGAAAGCTTCGTAAAGCTAAGTAGTTCGTTATCTAGTACATAAGATAGATCGTTAATTAGCACGCGTTTCCCCAATCCCTTCATAAGTAAAGTAGTTAGTTATCTCGTTCGTAGATTTACAAGTGCTCCGAACCACTCGGTATTTTCTACGTCGTTCTTTATTTGAACTTTTGTTTGTTGTCCTGTCCACTGCAGAGACATAGATCGGTCAGAACAAATGACAAAAGATATTGACGGTCTTTTTTGGACAACGTAATAATGTTGATAGTATAATAAAAAGTCAATATTTTGCAATGTAAAACTAAAACGTGGACTATAAATCAGCGCAAATGGGGCTTGTTGTTGTAACATCTGTATACCATTTCAGTACATAACAGGGACGTGCACCATTCAGAAGTGACTTGAGACTCATGTCCTTAAAAATCAAATTCAGTTCATAAATCGGTTGAAAACACGGTGCAGAATCGCAATTCGACTTTGAATATAATTTAATAGAATTAAAATGGAATTGGTTTCACATAAATTCATATCCACAGTGTAACTGCAGCTTTAACAATACAGCGTAATATTTCAATATGAATTACCAAGCATGTTAACATAAACAGCATACACTGAATCCCGCCCATACCCCCACCACGTGATCACGGATATTTACCACAGCAAAAATTACCCGTCGGCTATGTCCCCCCTTTTCGAGCACCTGCCTGAAAAGTCTATGCATGCCCCTGTTATTCATAATGAATACCACATTTAAAGGTTATTAGTTATTAATTATTTATTAGAATAAATGTGTTTTTGGGTTGTCAGATGATAGGGCTGTGATAGTGTTACTTTTACGATGTAAAAGTCGTGCATGGTACTTCATGCAGACTCCTCACAAATGATTACAGACATAAACAGTTAAAAATGCAAAAACAGTAAATATATACCCATGGAAAAGGACTCAGAGGGCTGACATAAACCAAATACATATTGTTAGAATAGGCTAAAACAATTACACAACTATTATCTTACAATCATTCAAATAAAAAGTTCACTCACTAGTACATATATAAAGTCAATATATACATCTACCATGTTGGAAGCAAATCTGTTATGTAATTACTGTATTTATGTTTTGCTAGATTAAATGACATTCATGTGTTGTATATAATTGCATTGAATTGAAATTAATTAAATTCTTCTTACTGTCATTTCAACATCTTACAGGGTGTGACCAAGTCAATTTAAAATCCAATTCATAAATTCTGAACAACCCAACAGAAGAAAGCATTTGAGACAGTGCCATCCAGGAAGAGAAGTTGCTTTTGCTGGTATAATCTTGAACCCCTTGGACTCTCAGTAATGAACAATTCATAGAGAAAAACAGGCTGTGGCCTGGGTGAAATAATGAGCCCCTGTCACGGTGCGGGAAGGACAATGGCAAAGGCAGATGTTGTGGAAAAATTAAAGGGCTTTATGCAAAATAAACGAAACACAAAGGGCAAAAAGAAATGGAATGCAAGGGGTCAAAACTAGGCAAGGAGAGCAGGAGAGAAACACACTACAATAACCGGACTGGGGAGCTCAGGATGAGGAGACACTATATACACCACAGATGAGGGAGCAGACAAGAGGCACCTGGGAGGAGGGCTGAAATGAGAAGCAGGGTTAAACTAGGACCAGGCGTGGCTCGTTAGCGCCACACCGCAGAGAACACGGTGGGGGGAGACCATGCAGAGCGTGACAGCCCCCTTAGTCTGGTGCAGGATAAATTGAAAAGAGGAACACGGCAGAATTTTGCCCTCATTGCACCTTGCAGCTCTGTTTCTATGCTACAGGTGGAATTTTGCAGATCATAAGTGATGCACATAGCCTCTGCAAAGCCGCTGTGTCCTGCAACTGTGCATGCATTGCTCACATTTCTGCTGCACCAAGCACACAACTACATACAATGTCTAGCAGGAGGGGATGCCTTGCATGACACTAACATTGCATTGTTGGGGCGGTAGATGAAACCATCAACCCTGTTCATATTTGCATCCCACCTGCACCTGTCGAAAAAGGGTCACTAGGTCTAAATGTCCAGGTGATATGCAGCCATCAAGGACATTTTACGGACATTATCGCCCAGTGGCCTGTGAGTACACAGGATGCTTATATCTGGTCCAGGTTTGCAGTGTGTCAGATGGCAAAGGATGGTATGTTTGCTGGTGGTTGGTTATTGGGAGACAGCAAGTATCCTCTTAGCTAATGCCTGCTGATTCCAGTGTTGAATCATCAAACCGTGGCTGAGGAACGGAATAACGCCACACACCAAAGAAAACACACTGCTCTGGGCATGTGGAAGATGTGATTTTGGTGCTTACACAAGTCTTTGGGAGCTCTAAGGTTCCCCCTGAATGCTGCTGTGTTGTTCTTGTTATGTGTATCATGCTGCACAATACTGCAGTAATTATTTTATTTAAAAATATCTTTGACCACCTCCTCAATAAGTTGTTTTAAGGCTTTTGAAAAGTGTTACATCCTTTTCCTACTGCTGCTCACCATTACGTTTCGTTTATAAGGAAGCAACATCACATTTCGAGCCCGTTTTTCAACAAAAAGGTTAATTTATTTTGTTCATAAATTTTGGTTTCTTTGGTGTCTTTTTGTTGTTTTTTTTTAACTATTGTATATTTTGTTTTACATCTGCATATGTTTGGTGTGACAATCATATAACATAGTTCACCGCTGAAATACGTGGGATCGACTTTCCTGTTATTTGGGATTTTCCTAGGCGGAGGCTGGGGAGGGGCCAACTACGGAGTTCTGCGGAAATTTGTTAGTTAATTCTGGAATAACGGAGGGTTTTGGGAAACCCACGTAGACCTCGCTCGTTCTTTGCTTACGTCGTTATTCGCCAAGATCGAACGCTTTCGGGAAAACACCCCTGGTAGGTTGAAAGAAATTTTGGTCTGGATTTATAGCTTTTTAGACCTGAAATGCTAAATTTCTGAAAACATTCAATTTTAAGTCGTACACACTCAGACAGAAAGATAAAAGAGGAATTTGGCTTCACAGAAACGGGGGGATGACCTTTTGTTTCACCATGGTTACCTAGCATATTTTTTTTCTATCTGAGTCGCCTTAAGCGCGGAGGATGCATATGGCAAACTCTTAACCGAGTAAGTTCGGGGTGGGGGGGGGGCTGTGTTTCACATTCTAGACAAACCTCCATGAAGATTGCACAGCATCAGTGTCTTAAGACCCCAAAGACAAGTCACTCTGGTATGCAGATCTTCTTTGTCGATGAGCATACAAAATGATGCACTTATTAACTAAATACGTGTTTCTTTTGGATGTTTATGATACAGGGAATGATTAGTGGCACTGTACTGTACTAGGTTAGGATCTCTTTAATATTTAATGTATTAGGTATTACTAATATTCAGTATGTAATATAGGTAATCAAAAAAACAACATCGTTTTCTTAAATCGAATCATTACGCATATGTTGGTGGGTACCTTAACACTGCGGAAAGTGTCGCAAATGTGAGCGAAATTGAACTGAATTAGAGAATTAGGTTCACAATAGTTTTCGCCAAGGTTTGAAATGTACTATACCTTTTTTGGTGTGAAGTGATGCTTTACTTTTAGCAGTGTTTGCTGTGTTTCTTGAGGTGTCAGTGTTGTGGAAGATGACTGTTTTGAATCTTTATTGTGGTCTGTGACTCTTTGGATTAGGATTCTGTGCTTGTGATCGAAAGGTCGGCAGTTCAATTCCTATGTTCGGCATAGTCATTTCAGCACAGCCCAATTTCCCAAGGGACTGGCTGACCTGTTTGTCTCAGGTGCATGTCACAATGGATAATGGATCAAATAGCCTGTTAAACATATTTTAAATAACCTTAGCTTTACATGTGTGTCTTTGTCCGCTTTTTAAAAAAGTAATTATTTCCTGTTTCGAGCAAATTGCAGGATGTGGGTGTCTTTGTGCTGCAGTTTTTCACATGCACGCCTATGTGGGGTCCGATCAGCTCAGCAGCCCTGAATTTGGACGAAGAAGACGTCAGGAAATTTGCAGAATGTGGAAAATGGTGTTCATTGCCCTCGCCATTGTGGCTGACACCCAAGGTAAGTGTGAGAAAGTCGCTTTGTTCTTCTTATTGAGCTGAGAGCGGAGGTACAGGTTGCGGATGTGTTTGAATGCGGGACGCAAGTAAGCGCCAGCAAATGACAGTCACACACTTTGATCTGTTTGCCTCTTGCTGCTGGGTCCAGCTTGAAAGACAGTTTTACCTCTTTCATAGAATAACCAGTGCTGGAGTCTGAGCCTGAGGTAGCAGATATGGAAGTTGAGGCATATTTTACCCTTCTGCATCTCTGTGTGTGAAATTGCATAATTTATAATTTTCAGCTGCTGTTTAAACCAAACGATGTGGCAGCTTGTCATCACGGTTATTGAATGGTCTGGAAATTCTGCTTTTCTGTTATGTCCACTGTTTGTACTATATTATATATAATCTGTTTCGGGTAATGCAAACTTTTTTGAGAAGCAATTCTACCATTGGCCTGAGGTGTTACAGGAAACCAAAAGCTGAATTATGTATAATGTGTCACAGAGAGAATAGTTTTAGAACAAACAGATCTCAGCCAAGTATCATGTAGACCTCGCGTTCCCAAAGTGGGGGGGGGTCACGAGAGGATTTCCATTAATGTTTATAACATATTAAAAATGTGGAAAAAAAGTTCAGTTTTAACCATAACTGCAACCAGTCTTTGCTATAAATTCTACAAAATGGGATTTCCTCTGTCAATTTGCAAAATGGGGGTTATTTCAGGGGTCGGGGCTGAAAAGTTAGGGGATCCATGACCTACACCAGTAGTTCTCAATCCTGTTTCTGGTGCCCCCCCAGAATGTTTTTGTTCCAACCCACCCTGCTTTCAACCTGCCACCTTCATTATTAGCATATTAAGGACAATATGAGCCTGATTAAGGTAGGGTTAGAATGAAAATATTCTGGTGGTGGGGTGACAGGAACAGGACTGAGGACCACTGGTTTAGACAAAGTCACAGAGAAGTGAATTTCAAGCATTTTACTGTCATTGTATTACACACTGAAATTACTTTTATGACAACCCCAAGGTGCATTAAAAAAAAAACACACACAGAGGTATTCAACACGCTGAAAGGTGTCTGTGTTGTGTTCAGACTTCCAATAAACCATGTTGAAGCAAAGTGTGACTTCTTTGTTTATTTGATCATGTGCATTAATAAATAAAAAATAAAGCTAAAAAATAAAAGTAAAATAACTGCAGGAAATATGTCAAAGTATTTGCAAAGATGCCATATACAATGTTAAATGTTCAAACAGATTATTTCTAACCAGTAGAGAATAACCAGCACAGATATTATTGCACCAATGTACAGCAACATAAATGATTCACTTATTGCACATATTAATAAACACAACACAGTGTATTTAGTCTCACTGAATATGTAGAATAAGTTATCTTAGACTGAGGGAATTCGGAGTTCAGCAGGTTTATGGCTGTTGGGGAAAAAGCTATTTTTTCTGTCTGTTTGTACATGTGTGGATTGATCTGAAGCGCTTGCCTGGTGGGAGGAGTTTAAATAGAGTAAATCCGGGATGTGTGACGTCCTTAATGGTGTTTTAGCCCTTCTCACACGATTCTGGTAAATATGTTCAAGAGATGGCAGATCAATGTCCACAGTGGCCCATGGTGTTTTTACACCTCACTGCAGGGCTTTTTAGTAGCTTTGGTGCTGCTGCTCCACGCTGTCATGGAGTAAATTGAGATGCTCTCTAGCGCATCCGTAAAAGTTAACCAGCAGCTTCTGGGGGAGGTCAGCCCTCCTGCGATTGGTCTCGTTAGTGGTCCCAAAGTCTTGAAGTATAATCAGTCAAATCAAATTTTCTTCTCTCCCACCAATTTACTTAGATGAGAAAGCTGACCTATAGCAGACGAAAGCCATCCCAGAAGGAGAGGAGCACTAACTGGCAGAGTAAAAATCCGGGGTTTTCCTTTGCTAGACCATTGGCTCTCAAATCACTTTCCCCCAAATTGAAAGATTGTGTGTCTGAGAGAGAAGCGGAAAGGGAGGGTAGAGTGTAGGCTGTGAGTCGAGAAGGAGGAAATAGCAAGTGAGATTGTATGTGTGAATTAGTGATGGTGGATCTTGTTGCTCGAAAATGTGTGTGATTGTCTGCAAATCAGCACTTCATAAATGTAATTATTAGTCAATATATGAATGCAGGGAACTTTCTGACCGCAAGGTCATTGGATCGTCCCTCTCTCAGGAACCCAAGAATCTTGCATGACCAAAGCGACGGGGGCAGCAGTGACGCTCCCACTGAATTACCCAGACTTTAAGATGGATGATGAACTGAAATGGAAGCACAACCTTACCACCATCCTTAGGAGGAAGAAGCAAAGATTCATCTCAGGCCAGGAAAGCAGTATGATGCCAGATGGCTCCTTGAGACTCACTGACCTACAGTTAAACAATTCGGGGAGCTATCAGGTGGAAGTCTATACCTCAGATGGAGTACTAGTCAAGCAATCATCTGTGACCCTGTGTGTCATGGGTAAGTGAGAAGGAGCAATGTCTCTAGAATTACGGGGTAGCAGGCAGCATATTGGGTCACAAGCTGGATTTGAAACGGCTTTGATTTCTTGGAGGGTTCAGCGATGTTGAGCAGCATGTTTAATTCCATTACCTTTTAATTGTATATGTAATGAGCACCAAGAAGGCCTAATACTGTAGGCGCTCCAGTTTCCAATTGCAGTTCAAAACCCTCCAGTAGGTTAACTGACATTTCCCAGAGTGTCTGGCCAGTGAGATAGGTGTTACAATTAATTTTAGAAGGCCTGTGTTTTAGAAGCTGTTTGGCCAGTAAATACATTTGTCTTGTTGGGTAATGACAGCTTTTTTTGCTTAACGCTGTGACCTTTTGGCCTCCTAGAGAAGGTGTCAGAGCCCACAGTGAAGTACAGTTGTGGGATACAATTGGTTCTTACCTGCCACTTGGAGAAGAGGCCAGGCAGTGTGACATTTGAGTGGACTCGCAATGACATCACGGTGGAGGGGAAAAACGGGGAAACACTGACTGTGGACGGGAAGTCGGCATCCGGTACATTCTCCTGCAGAGCAAGGAATGAGGTCAGCGAAGAGAGGAGCTCCAGTGTTCCTGTAACATGTGGTGACCTCGGTTCCACTATCGCCACCTTGACTCAGCAGTCGAT
The DNA here is from genome assembly GCA_026781145.1 of Hippopotamyrus pictus. Taxonomy (NCBI): domain Eukaryota; kingdom Metazoa; phylum Chordata; class Actinopteri; order Osteoglossiformes; family Mormyridae; genus Hippopotamyrus; species Hippopotamyrus pictus. The sequence continues at coordinate 102,459 of JAODLC010000014.1, forward strand.
TCTGTCTGGTTACGACCTTCCTACCCCTTGGCTAAAACCACTCCTCCTCCTATCTGTCTTCTGCTGTCTCTTAATGACATATTTCTAAATTTGATTTAAAAAAAATAAATAAAAATGAATCGCCGGGGCTACAGCATTTTGGTGGTAATGATTTAGAGAGATTCTTGTTTTTCCAGCACTGTCAGATCTGTGTTTGTATCTGTAGGGGTTCTGTCAGGTGAGCAAGCCATTCATTGAACTTAACCTTATTTACAGGAATATAAAATTAGCTTCTGCTATTTCTCTCGTGTGCTCTTGTCTGTAGGCGTTACCACAGCCTGTTTCCTTCTTTACGCTAATGGAAAAAAAGTTCTGCTTTAGTTTCATTCCCGCGTTTCTGTTCAACCCATCTCCACTAATATACTTAAATAAAATCCAATGGTCCCATTTCCCACTTACAACATTCTGTTCACCCTCCTGCATGGAATCTTCTAGCATTAGCACAGATCAGAAAAAAGGGGTTTTAATTGCCAAGAATACCATGTGTCATCTACACAGTTATGATCAGCAAAGATTCTTCTGTGTAAACTCACCTTGTGTAGGGCAAATGCAGCAACACGAATAGGACATCTGCGCTCATACTGAAAACCCGTATATTTGGGTATATTATGTAACTCATTCTTATATAGGAATGCTGATCCCCCCCCACACACACACGCACACACAGACACACACACACAGCCTATGGTTGACAAATGAGTTTTTTTTTCCTTTTCACGTCTTGCAAGCATATAAAATTTTGGGCATTAAGTTGAAGGGGTCCCCCTGCCATCTGAAGTTTTCACTAAGGGAATGCAATAGCAGAATGCTCATACAGTACAAATAACTTTTCTTACTGTGGTAATAAAGATTTGTATTGGTACTTAATGGCAGAGCATTATTTTAGGCAGTGTATTTCATTTTGACCATCTGCGAGTTATTATGGGAAACTAAGCTTTAATTTAGTTTCGTAAAAACCAGCGCAAAGGCCACATGGGCAACAGCAGTGAATATCAGCAGTGAATAATCAATATATTATTCAATCATGCCATTTTTTAATTGATAACGAGAGATGTTAGACATATTGCCTATAAGTCCTGTTTTGTACTATGGCGTTTTAAAATATATTCATGCACACGCAAAGTTTCAACTGTGAAAACTTAACCTTACAGTTATGAAGCTGTCAAAAGCAGTGCAAAAGAAAACAAGTCAATCTGCAGAAATATTTGGACTAAGAAACGCCATTACCGATGATGATGCAGTAATAAAGGGAAGACAGGTTTTGAGGTGCCTGATGTACCAAACTCAACCCGACACAGAATTCCAGACAAACAAGTCAGATAAATAAGATTACGCTCTGCTTAGCATGTTAGCAGTAGTGTCTTTATTGTATAGAGCTATTCACACAAAATGTGAAGTTCATGTCAACAGCGGACCCCTGGAATGTTGTCTGAATAAATCCAAAAAATTCACGCATTATTTGCATGACATTTGGGGGAAAAAAAACCTAGGGACAGAGAGTTGTTTAACAATTTATTTTAAATTGGGGGGGTCTGATGCACCCTAATTAAGAACATAAGAAATTTACAAATGAGAGGAGGCCATTCGGCCCATCAAGCTCGTTATATATATATATAAGATAAGTGTAAGTTATTTTAAGGTGCTCTTCCACTGGCATATAGGAAATGAGCCACACCCAAGTTGTACTGCAAAATGCTTGCAAAGCAG
>JAODLC010000014.1:125846-136099 GCA_026781145.1 Hippopotamyrus pictus
ACCATGGTCTCGGATTTGGAGGTGCTGATTCTCATCCCAGCCGCTTCACACTCGGCTGCGAACTGTCCCAGCGAGAGTTCAAACCTTTGTCTGTGTTTTGTTCCCCCACAGCAGTGTACTCTGACGCATATTTCCTTCCTCTTTCTGAGGTGTGAAGTTGCTCTTCTGTCTCCAGCATGAAGTAGATGCTCAGTTTTGTATGGCATAGTACATTTATTAATTACGAACCTAAAACATATCGATTTACTGTAATAGGAAACCCAGTAGAATAAATTGCACTATTATAGAAGTAGATGCCCATTTTCTCTCCTGAAACTTTAGATGATTGAGGACACAGTGGACCAGCAGACATTTGGCGGTACTGTCTGACCAGCACCTGCATTATATGGTCTTGGTTGATCACGTGGTTTACAATCGTGGCTCCTACCTCACTGGGGACAGGTTGGTGTCTTCTCCGTCTTCTGCTTCTCTCTCCATTCTGCAGTCTTGCTCTCACTCTCACCACATCACCATACACTCTCACTCATTTTTCTCTACTGTATCTTCCACCAGCAGGAAGTTGATGTTCAGAAGGTGTAGCAACTCTGTGACACTCTTGCTACGTAAATGTGTTTGACAAATCATGGTTAATGAATTCCACATGTTAAGTTAATTCAAAACCCAGCATCACTGGTACAGTATATCTAAGACATGAGAAACGTCCCATTCCCTTGAGAAGCAAGTTACAACTTTAACAGACATGGGAACAATACCGTGTCACTGGAATTTATTAAATATATGCTTCATTCATTTTGAAGTTTGATGAACTGTTTTGCCTTTTTTGGTCTCCATGGCGAGCGGATCGAAAAGATATGACAAACGTGACATACAAAGATCAGTGCAAGATCATCACGAGATATAACGAGAGGCTCTAAACATGCTTGCCATCCTCCAGACCAACATTGTGTGTATATTTTATGCATTTATGAGTTGCTAAATTTTCTGGTCTGCTGGCCTTATACAGAAACCGCGATGGGGAAAGTCGCGATGTAGAAAGGTTGGCTGTACAATTTTGGGCATAAATTTTTTTCACTGGGAAACTACATAATGCATTTTGATTAATAAAACATAAGCAACTGATAATTATACCAAATGTGGAGAATTATACATAGTAATTTGCATACATGGGAAACAATGAGAAATGATGTTCGGTTGTTTGCAAATTACATAAAGGCTGTGGATGTTGCACACCTTGTTTTGCATAGGGAAATTGGCATTTGAGCAACTGAAGAAAAACCTTTACCCTAATTTTATGGGCTTTTGGTTAGCCAACAGACAATGTATGCTAGTATGGCTTGGCCTGCATTGGATGGTTGCTGGAAATACTGGGGTGACTTGAGGAGAGCTTTTGAGGTGGCTGAGGTGACACACTCTGATGGACATAATAGTTTTACATAAACATGACATTTTTCTGTCATAGCCTTTTCCACAGTTTTGTAGGCAGATGGAATCGGAATATAATTGGAATTATTTGCTTTTGTGACATGATTTGATTGATTTCGGTGAGTTACGTCCTCCTGCAGCTGAACCATACTGTTGTACTACATGCATGAATTTTTTTGAGAAATGCTGTAATAGTTGTTGAGTATGTTTCATGAAATGTGCCAAAGCAATCGATAAAAACCAAGACAAGACAAGGCAATAGTCGCATAGATCAATTGAGAGAGAGACTGACAGACAGGCACACCGCCGTAACTGGCTGAGGTCACCAAGGTCTGGGTTTTGATAGTTTTTTCAAAAATCTTAAAATAAGATTTGCAGCTAGATATTCACCTGATTAAAAAAAATCAGCAGATGAAAATGTCTCCCGGCCAAGTGCATTCTTATTTCAGTTTGAATGTGCTATTGAGTGTGTGTGTGTGTGTGTGAGAGTGTGTGTGTGTGTGTGAGAGAGAGAGAGAGAGAGAGAGAGAGAGAGAGAGAGAGAGAGGACTCAGTATCAGCATGACAGAGGATGCGTGACTTGTGAACCGCACGCACACACTGCACGGAAAGCAGTTCAAATTCACAGTGTGTACATGTAACCATGTCCCTTGTGATGCAGGCTGCGTATCATTCAGTAAGACAAAACAATGATCATTATCTGTAAGAAAAAACATGATCCAAAACTGCGACCTGCTATAGCGTCTGGAGTAAATTGTATGAAACGTTAAATGAGTGTAAGCTAGGCTACCCCGGCCATGTTAAAGGTTGGGTTTCTTTCATATTACGCCTGAATGGGCTAGATTAGGGTAAATAACATTTCACACAACGTCATTAATAAAATAATAATGAACAGTTTGTGAAGGGGACAATATCAATAATAGTGTCCATAGAAACATTTCAGAGCCAAATTTTGATATCAAAACAAGTGTATTTGATGTTAGCTTGTAATGGTGTATCAGTTTTTGTTTATATATGGCTACAAATAACCTCAAATTACATACTTTATGCCCATAAATTTTCCTCTATAATGTTTTTATGACTCAGACCTAAATTCATTCAGGTAGGCACACTGTAGGGAGGGTTGGTGGAGTGTGTTTCTGCTCTTTGCTCTGGCAAGGTCACCCAGAGTGACCTGTTTAAGTTAAAAATTTCTCGAATTGACGAGACCCAATCCCCCGAGTCCTGGACTACACTATTTTTTAAACCCTGGCTACAGGCCTGCACACACATACACAATGCAAAAAAACATCCTATATACTGAGAACAGTGCAGTATAGCTGTGACCACTCCAAAGGCCAGGTGGCTGCAGTCACACTTGCGTTTCTGCTGCTGTGACATCACTTCCTGCTCGTGCTTTTACGCAGTGAGACTCACTGCAGAGCCTATGCCTTCAAGTGGAAATGATAAGTGAGCGATGTAAGACAGCCGCCCACACCAAGTGGGTCCTGCAGAGAAGATCCTGCGCGTACACCTGTCGGAGATCTGATAAAGCCGTGAGGTGTGGCTTTTCCTTCCTGTTTGATGACAGAAAAATAAAAAATGTAATGGACACATTATATTCAGTATTCAGGTAAGTTTATATATCCTAAAAAGGTGATTCAGTTCCATAACAAAGCCAGCCCACATAAATAAAACTTAATACAGAACAACGGTAAAACATTAATATGCCACAGACGACAGATCAGCGTTTGTGTACAAGGACACAAGCAATGGACTCCAATACCCTTGAGTGAGAGAAGAATGTATAAATGAATGAACGAACGAACAAAGAAAGTGAAAAATAAAGGAACGTTAGAATACACATTGTAATCTATTTAGTATTATAGTTTAAAGGGCTTAGTCTTCATGTAAAATAACTATTGTTGGCATTAAGCCGGCCAATAGCAGAAGAAATGAGTCTAAGAGGAAAGTCTTTTCCTCAGTGGCGCAGAATAACGCTGACCTGAGGGGGTTACACTAAATTCACTAAACAAAATGTCAGATTTGCTAAGAATGCCCTTTGCTTTCTGAACTATACAATTCTTCCAGAGGGAGCGCAAAGGATTGAGCCCCCAGGATTGAGGGTCCTGCCTCTGCACTGTGTATGTGTAGCTTGCTTGTTCTCCCTGTGTTATGTGGGTTTTTCCTAGATCTTCAGTTTCTTCCTGCAGCCCAGAGATGCGCATATATATACGATTATAATTCTATACAAATATATGATTGTTTGGTAACTGAATTGTGTGTGTGTGAGCCGTGAGGTGGACTGGCATCCTGTGTATCAGTGTTTCTCCACCTGGTCCTGTGTTCACATTTTTGCTCCCTCCCAGTTCCCTGCTAGACATTCTGTATATTTGCTCCCTCCAGGCTCCTGGCACGTGGATTTCCTGGAGCAGTAGGAACAGCCTTGTGCCTTAAGCTGCCTGTGATAGGGTACGTGTGTGTGTGTTTCTGTGTGTTTTTTTGACATTGTGGGGACCATTTTTTTGGTCGCCACAAGGGGAAGTTCAATTTTATAAAAATCCATGCAATCAAAAAAATAAAAATGCCAAAAGACTTGTATTTTGTTTAGTTACTTATGGTTAAACTTAGGGCTGGGTTGGGGTTAAAGTTGTCATTGTTGGGATTAGGGTTTTGCCCATAGAAATGAATGGACGGTCCCCACAAAGATTTGACTACAGGTCTGTGTGTGTGTGAGAGAGAGAGAGACAGAGAGGAAATCAGGCGTGCCATAAAGGGGGGATATTTATGATGATTCAGGTGCCCTAAGAATTTTGAACATAAGTGGATTGGTCTGTGTTGGGAGCCAAATATGAGATACTTTCATGGTTCCGAAAACCTCCAGCGGCATCCCTGTGTGTAATTTATGACTGTCAACTTAATTCAGTTTATTTGTCCAGGTCAGTTTCACTCTCCATCATCACTAAATGCACAGTGTCAAAGTTATGGAATGAAATCTGAAGTGACATCCTTCAGTCCCTGCACGTTCATTTTCAATTTATTTGCACCTTGTTCTCAGCTGTACTGCACAACCAAAGGCTGGAACAATTCAGCCTGCAAACGAGAGAGCCTCAGTTCCTGTGCTTAGAATAATCATGGCTTCTTCAAGTGGCATGTGTGTGGTCTCGGTACATAGCAAATAAGGCAGTTTACGCCTAAACCATTGAGCTTTCGCCGTTCTCTCACCAAGGGTACGAGCTGCAATAAATGAGGTCACCTGCCACACTTCCTGTTTGCAACCGAAAAAAGTTTGAGCTGATAAAAATAGATTCTGTGCCCGTGGTGACGGGTGAAAAGGGTGAAGCTTCACGACAGTCTGGACCTCTGCAGTACTCTGTCCCAAGGGAGGTCACAGACCCCATCCGCAGCTGAGGCCACCTAGACATGACGGGTAAGCTAAGGCCCCTCAAGGCAGCATGCTGCCTTCAGGACTGGCTTCTACTTTCACTGAGCTTTCATCTTGGGTGGCTGCGAACATGGAGCGTGAAATACTGGAAAGTGCAGAAGAAAATGCTTTTCATCTCAGACAGAAACATTAACATTTCATCTGAGTTTAGTCCTAAATAGTAAAGTTTAAAATATCCTACTGTTTAACATTAATTACACCTTAAAAAACACCATGCGCTAGTCAATAAAATAAAATAAAGCATTTCAAGTTGGATTCTTAAAGCTGAATTGACTTGGAAAGGTAGACATAAACACTGATCAAATTTTGATTTGGGTCTTCGTAACTTATTTCAGAAGAATGTAACTGTACAGCACAATGCAAATCCTGTTCGTGACGGGAAACCAGGCAAGCAGGTCACAAACATCGCTAACTTTGTTTTTATGAATGCAGGACGTGCGCAATCTATTATATGTTGGGGTGAAGTGTTTTGGTGGTGATTTACTTATATAAAAATTCATTTGTGCGTCTTCACAGTTTTAGAGTTGAAGAGAAATTCCAAACGCACTTGATATTTTTTCTAGGCTTTACTTATCTACATATTCTGTGTTGATCTTAAAACCTTCACAGTTAACATCTTCCATACAATCGCGCTATATATATTTATGCTTACTGTTGGAAGAAGGCAACCATACACTCAATTTTGTCTCATTAGAACATCTGTAATTGGTTATGGGGTTCTGTGAAGGTAGGGTCTCCATCAATGATGCACTTGTTAGAGCACAAAAAATTTGTATTAAAAAAAAAAAAGCAAATCAGCAATAAAATATGACGCATTTGACACACAATACTGACTACTCATTTCTGAACTTTATTTTTCTTAACAGCTTTTCTCCAGAGGCCGCACACCTAAAATTTTCAATGTGTAATTCTACAGTATCTCTCTTCTTTTCTTGCAAATGGACACAAAATCAGAGAAACATACGGGGAAAATGTGTAAATAAGCCCGTCTACAAAAATTAGAGCATAAAAACCAAACTAGGAAACATTTGTGGCGTTGCCTTGTCTTTAAGTATCACCACGATGTTGCTTGAGGGTTGATATAGTTATAACCGATTCAAATCCGTAACCGTTCGTCGCTAATCAGTCTGCAGGGTGGAACAACTGGATACTCTGAGGTGGACAGACTGAAACGCACTGCAGTAGACCTGGGTGTTAATGACTTTTTATAGACTGTTATTAGGGCATTTTTCGAACAGGAAGTCTTACTGGTAGCTCCAGGTATGTTTCCAGGTTTACCCTATTGCTTTGAGATATTACCTTCTCATGCATGGAGAGAGAATGTTAGTTTGAGAAACAGTTTACTGAATGTAAGTCTATATACTTAAGTCTGGATATGAGAACAGTTTTATCCAGCACACGTTATATTGCTTACGAATGGCCGTAGTGCTTGTTTAGACAGCCGGACATGCAAGTCTTCAGCTTTCAAGTCCTGCTGATTAAGCACCTTGTTGACCCCGGTAGTAACACGTGGCCGCTCATTCTCCCTTACATTTTCAGAATGCTACGCAGGTGTCTATGTGGGTCTGGCGCTGACCTCATTGGCCCTCGTCTTCTCCATATCCCTGAACGTCATTTTTTATTGGCAGAGATATCGGGACCGGCAGAGCACAGGTACGTGTTCCTCCCTTATTTACTGCTCTCCACGTACAGTATATGGCCTTCATGGGATACCCTGATTTACACCCCTAGTGCCCTAAGCCGCGACTGTCTGCAATATTAATGCAAATATGAATCGTGTAAATTAAAGAAGAAATTGAATAAAGTGGCAGTTTAGCATAAATAACTTGCCCTACAAGAACGCAGTTTGAGATGCCCTTTTCCCAAAACCGAAATCATAACAATTTCCGTGAGCACGGTTTGGCTAACTGCTTCATTTTGCTGTGTTTCTGGCTCCATTTACCTTTATCATGTTCTAACGCAGTTTTATTGTAAAACTGAATAGAGTCACGTGTCTATACGTTATTTTATTGTCATTATACATCTTGACGGATTTCTGGTCGTCTGCTACGGGTCTTTTACCAAATGGGCCTCATTCACTATTTCTTCTTAAGAAGAAATTTCATCTTAAAACCCACTTACTTATTCTGACATACATCAGCGTTTTTTTTTTTTTTTTTGGAACTTGTTTTTAAGTAAGAACAATATCTCCGCTCACTCCAGAACAAACAGTATGTCCGCTCACCCCAGAACACACTTACACACATTTGAGTGTTGACAAATTTATGCCGAATAACTGCTTATTGTGTTTTTCAGTTCTGTAGTTGTATATATGACATGTATAATGATTTAAATTATAATAATATTGTTATCTTTATAATATTGTTATTTTGGAATTGTAATTTGAATATGCGTTATTACTATTATTATTATTTAAGAACAACAATAATAGTTGAATTATTAAAATGAGTAATAGCATCCCATGGAGTCCAGTGCTTAAGCGTCTTTACTTTTTTGTTTGGACACTCTTGACTTCTCTCTCAATTTTTCGTCTTAATTATGTGGGTGATTTCTGAGTGTGCACACAACACTGCCGTCTCATGTCCTTTTATGGGGACTGATGTGGCATTTACCTCTGCTAATTGAGAACAACTGGCACGCGTATCAAGTTACGAGGACAATGGGATTCGTCATGTCAAGAACACATTTGCGAATTATGCAGTTTAAGAACAAGTCATGACAAAGACTTTTCTTGGAACTTTCTTAGAACCTTTCTCAGGAACAAATTTAAGAAAAAAAACTAGATATTGGTGAAAGAGGCCCGCTGTTCAAACAATGCTGTGCAACTGTTTACTAATATGACCTAACAAACATGATATATGACATTCATATTTAAAGCATTTTGACTGGTAATTGATTATAAATGTAATTTTATCAATGCAATGTGCGTGTCATGGATTTTCCGATTCTTGAACTGCATGGGCTTGTTGAAACATCTTGATGATCACTGATCCATTGTTTTCTTTTCCGATCTTTCTCACATGATCTTTCTCTGTGTGTAGTTTTTGCGTACCTCGTGAAAATAGGGATGCAGTTCGCATCATATTTGTTAGCGAATATCACTTTTTTGGAGTCCGTTCATGACCCATAGTAAACTACTAATTATCTTCTCTTATGCAGACATTTACAAAACGTACCATAATTTCCATACCTTCAGCATCTACTCCCCTCATATTCTTGCACCATCAAAGGACACTTAACATTTTCCATAGCCTTTTGTGCTGCATGCCATATCTGATGAAGAACTGCGGCTTTTTTCATCAACATCAAACAAACCCCCTTTCCACCATTTAGATATAGCCTAATAAGATTTTTATTCTTTTTTAACGCTTATTACCATCGGGCCGGTATATCTCCACAACTCAGCTGCGTCATCTTATGTCCGTCCTGTTCTTCATAAGTAATAAGTCCTTTTGAATATTAGTATTTTTAAAAAGCAACAATGAATGTTACTCAACCACCAAATAAGCTTTTTTCCATACACGTAAGAAAAGCTCTTTCATAACATTTACAGATTCATCTGCGACACATGAGAAGGTTTTGCAATACGCTGGTCCCATGTAGCCTCAATGTTAGCCCTATATGATTAAATAAAATATGCCGATATTTAGGCTTACAGACGCATAACAAAATAAGGCATATTTAATTTATAGTAAAATGTTCACTTTTACAGGTCAAAAGGAGCACATCATTCCATACAACAGGGACAACTTCAGGTTGGTTAAGTCAGTATCCTTTAATTTACCTTAAATTTTGTCACTGTACAGCTGATTCGAGCTAGACCCATATCCGTGACATACATCAGTGAATAAAATTGCAGGATATTTCTTAGGCCTAATGTGTATGTGGATGACTTTGACTATTAGCCTCCCTATATAATTAAATTTTTTCTTTTTTAGTTCTGATAGTGTTGAAGAGGAACGGCTTCAAGACAATCCAATTTATGGTAATATCCACACAGATAGGGCAGGTGAGATAAAGTCTTATATTTTAAATTGCATTTTTCATGGTTTTCAAACGCTTACTTCATTCAGCCTACATAATTAATGCATAGGCCTACTTTAAAATGTCCAAATACTCAGTATGACAGCCTGTTATTATAATAGTGCATTTTACTTGTTTATTTACTTAATATAATAGAATAACCAACACTTCCTGCTATTTCATTTGTCTTCCCGATTTCACAAAACGATGCAAAGACAAAGCAAGAAATAATTGTGTCGTGATGCGGTCAAGACCCATCAGATAAAATTAAGTCTTTATTGCGCAATAGACTAATTCAAAAATCCAAGTGTTAAATATATTTCATTTAGAAATCAAGAAAAATCCTCGATGTGTCGTCAACTTTCTGAACAGTGATAAGCGTTGATTTTTGCAGGTGGATGTCCGGCTGAAATGTTGTATGAACATATGGAAGCAAGCATATCAAGGGAAAACAAGGTAACGTGTGATATCCAGATTTACATCGGCCAGTAGGCCTGATCAGAGTCTGTGAAAACAATACACACTTTCCAAAGGCAATTTATTTGACTGTTTATATAAGAGGTGGGTATTTTGTAGTCATTAATTTTTAGATGGTGTTAGACTGAAATTTTGTTTCGCGCGTAAATGCAAGCTGCCTACGCATTTTGCTTCACACGCTGTCTCTGAAAGGCAACAGTAGTCTTTGCAAAACCTAAGCGGTCAACTAACAAAACCACAATGTATACATTTAGAGATAAAGGACAGTTGGGGGTCTGTACAGGGTATGATTCAGCACTCCTGTAATTTAATTCTAAGAATACAAATGTGCTGCAGATGGGGGCAGTTTGTGGCTTAGTGGGCTAAGCCTCTGTGACTATTACCAGAAGGTCACTGGTTCAAGCCTGGTCACAGCACACCTGTGGGTCCTTGAGCAAAGCCCTTAACCCCCAGCTCCCTGGCACCACAGTAGGTAGCTGCACTTTCCCTAGTTCAGGGGCCAGTGCCCAAGGATCTGGGGGTCAAGGACCCGCAGTTATGCCAAGGGCAGGCATGAACCAGCATGAGAATTTCGAAAAAAGTATGAGATTGAAAAAAGTATCACCTATTTGGTAAAGCTTTACATTAACTGCACCTTCACAATGATTTTATATTGCCTTCATAAATCGATTAGTACACCTTCATAATGTATTCAATAAAAATTCATAAAACATTCATAAAAATCATGTATGTATACCTTAACATCTTAGCATCCCTTAACAGCTGAAATATACATTAATAACAAATATTATATAATAATAACAAACATTGTAATCGTATAATAAGAACACAAGAACATAAGAAATTTACAAACGAGAGGAGGCCATTCGGCCCAACAAGCTCGTTTGGGGAGAACTTAACTAATAGC
>JAODLC010000014.1:140124-153698 GCA_026781145.1 Hippopotamyrus pictus
TATATAATGTTCCCAGTGTTGTTCCCAATACTATTCTTGTAGCCATAAATAAATTTCATGGCACCCCTTCCGATAGGAGCAGCTGGTTCTTTGTCAGTCGATTTCTCCGACCAGGGACGTGAAGCAAATTTCCAGGTGGAAGTTCTAACTGTTATCGTACTACATTCCTGCCACTTGCATTAATATGGTTCCTAAGGAACCATATTAATGTAAGGAGTAATAAGGAGTAGTTATGCTTCAGTGAAGTAGGCAACCTGACGCGCATATTTGAAATGGTTACCTTTGTGAGACCAGGCAGGTCTGGTGGTGTATAATGAGTGACTGGGAATCAGCACGGCCGGTGATATCCGAAACCATCACTGTAAAATTTAGGAATTTATTTCAATTAGAGAATTTCCAAGATTTTCTGTTCATGGGTGAATGAGTAACAATGATGTTTTAAGGTTACGTGTAAAACGTTGCTCCAAATGAAGCTGTAATTGGACAATAATACAATAATTGGACAGACATTATTGGTGCCCCGTCTTGGGTTGATTCCTGCCTTGTGTCCATAGATTCCAGGATAATCTATTGACCCCTGAACCTGCGTAGAATAATCGGGTATAGAAAATGTACGGACGGAATATTACTACCAGTATATTTCTCTGCTTATTGTTCATCACTTCTGTGTGTCTTGCTTCCAGCATGAGTTATGACGGCAACGACCGCAACTACATAACATTCCATCAAAACACTTCTGTGATAGTTACACATATAAAGTAATCGCACATTCTCCATTTTTATAGCATGCAGAGGAATTGTGATTTTAGTAATACCAAAGTTGTAAATTGTGTTTGTAAATTTCTTATGTTCTTATGTTAATACCAAAGTTGTAAATTACCTGCAATTGTTTAGAAATAGAACACAGATTAGAAATGCTTAAAAATTAAATCTTTTTCATATTCATTTTGACATTTAAATAAAATACCTGAAAATACTTGTGCTCCTGAGGTACGGTAATGAGTTAAGCCTGCTAAAGTAGCCTGAATTTTCTCTTTTCTCCATACACAGAAACTGAGGGAGAAAAAAACATTAAAAATGGACCAGACTCGTAATCAGATTTTGTTCTTGAGTGAAGTTGAGGGAAACAAGTCACTGTAAATCCTATTGAACAGACTAAAATCTGAAATGTAACCAGTCAGTCAGTTGTGTTTTAAGTGCCACGCATATTCACATATATTTAATTTATGAATTCTGCCTTGGAATATTTCATGCTATTGGTTTCTACATGTCACATCCCAGGTATGGAATTCCTTTTCACACTGGAGACTTCGGTTTGGGGATCCCCTGAGTCCTAGTAGCTGAATAAAACCGCTTTTAAGAATATAGCCTCTCACCATCTGAGCCTTTCCAACTGGTGCTCCAGTTAATTCACCGTAGAGAGCTGAATGTTTCTCTTGTAATTATTGCCTAATTTTCAGCTGCTCCAAATGTGCTGCTGACCAGAATATGCTGTTTTGTTGTGTTGGTGTGTTTTTGCCTTATGTGTTTTGTGAACGAGTTGTGTGTAAAATGTGACCGCAGGGGGCAGGAACTCCCTCGGCATGGTTTCAAATTGCATTAGTCGAATTTACGACTTGTGGCGCCGTCCGCCGCGGAAATATGCGCTCTAGAAAAAAAGCGAAGCGGAGGGGTTGCGTGGTGTCACATGGAAAGGATTCTCCAGCAGGGGGCGCAGCAATTGTAGATCTTACAAACTGGCAGAAATATAGTATTCGCCGACCACACGTCAGGAGATTTTTTTCTTGAGAGAAGAGGGTGTGGACGTCGGCAGTCTTACTATCCTCTGCCATAATCCTTTTATTTGTGAGGATTTAAAGAGAAAGGGACGCAATCCAGCAGGTAAATCCATGCGATTCTGTCGCGCCCCGTCCTCTTGATTGGTTGATCGTTTCTTCGCTCTTCTGGCTGATATTCTCACACATGAACTTTCACGGTCGTCCGCGCCCGATGAAGGGAATGAGTACGGATAGTCCAATAACCTCATCCGAGAAACCATACATCTGGACATTACGAGATATCCTTACACACATTGATATCGGTTTATTAGACATAGTTGATATGAACCAAACAACGACGTTTATTTTGATTGAAAGTTCTATTTTTTTTTATTGATTAAAAAATCAGTACTTCTAAAAAACTCGGTTTTGGACCTAAAGCGGAACCCACCGGCACTTGATGGAGTTTTTCTGTGAAGCAGAAACTTCTTGCCCCGGCTCGCTTTCCTGCTCCTTTGCTCTGAAAGCTGGGATGCATCGACGCCGCTTTTCCAAGTGCTGCTGGATTTCTGTGGGCATCTAACTTATTTGGGGAGAAAACAAAAGTAACATTCGAAGTCGTGTTTTTCAACATCACATGTGACGTTTAAGTTCATTATACTTACGGCTTGACTATACATCCTATTGATTTCATGCTTGCTGTAGTTAACCTGAGGTGATTAAATATGCATACATTTTTTAAGTAGTTTAGAATTGTACGTGTTTGATATACTTTTAGAGAATACTTTAAGCTGAAAAATTCTTCACTAAGCCCAACCTTTACCAAAAAACTCCTTTCAAAATGTAGTTATGATTGGCTAATTCATTTTAAAAATTGCAAATAATTTCAAAAAATTTACGCCTATGTGTTAGTATGAGTATGACAAGTTTTACAAATTACTTTGTTTCCTGGTGTGCAGGGGTTTGCAGAACTTGTACAAATATGTAAATATATTTCCTGTCATTTTTATCTGTGATTTGATTAATAACTTGATGTGCACAGTGGTTTGATGTTATGTTTGAATTTTACATTTTGCATTTTACAAATTGCATATGTTACATAGAAAACACATTTTCTAAAGGTATTCGATTTTTGTAACCTCAGGTGAAACATTTGCAGTTAAACTCATTCTGGGACTCATTATGCCTGTTGTGTGCACTGTGTGTGAGTTTGTGCTGGGGCTGTGGGCGTGTCCCTGATTGAGGGCTGTGGGCGTGTTCCTGAGGGAGGGCTGTGGGCGTGTTCCTGAGGGAGGGCTGTGGGCGTGTTCCTGAGGGAGGGCTGTGGGCGTGTCCCTGATGGAGGGTTGTGGGTGTGTCCCTGATGGAGGGCTGTGGGCGTGTCCCTGATGGAGGGCTGTGGGCGTGTCCCTGATGTAGGGCTGTGGGCGTGTCCCTGATTGAGGGTTGTGGGTGTATCCCTGATGGAAGGCTGTGGGCGTATCCCTGTGGAGAGTGGGTGGAGCCAGACTCAGGGAAGGGGTGGAGGCTCCGCCAGTCCCTCCAGCCCCGGTCATCCTTGGCGATGATTTCAAGAAGCCTGCTTGTCAGGACAGCATTTCCCCCGGTTCCCTTTCCTTTCTTGGATGTTTCTGCAAGCCCCTGTGGGCTGCACATGTGCTCAGAGCCGCGGAATGTACCGGTGCTTGTTCGTGCCTGCCATGAGGACGGCAGACTGGGAATCAACTGTGTTTAGGCTGCCGTTTGAGGCTCTGAACAGCCTCCATTTTGTTTACTTACGATGACACTATTTTAAACAAACATGGGACACACACACATCTGCTGCCACCCTTTTGTCTGTTACAGGAGTGTGAGCGAGTGCAGAAAGAGCCCATCCCACTGGTCTCTGTTCCCTTGTCCCCATCTGCCTCGCCTTCCCCTCTCCATCCTCGGTCTGCGTTCCTTTTGAGGACGAATGCCCCCTGGAGGCTCTTTGGGTTTCTGGACCAGTCTTCTTCAGCTCCTGGTGCCCTAGTTCAGCAGCTCCCGAACATTAGTCCTCACCCGCGCCAGGATCATCAGGGTGACTAAGAGAGAGGGGCGACACGGGCAAAGACATGGACGACATCTTTACCCAATGCCGAGAGGGCAACGCCGTGGCCGTCCGCCTCTGGCTGGACAACACGGAGAATGACCTTAATCAGGGGTGAGTGGGCCTTCAGGGGGTGGGGGGGTCACATGATCTAGGTTGTGATGGTGGTGATGCTGGCTGTGGTCAGGCAAAGCTTTATGACTCCTCATGTGTCACTGGTACTGTTGGGACAGCGTGGGTGTTCTGTCGGTGAACCTGAATCAGCATAACTGAGCTAAGTCGTGGGTGGGAGGGGGGGATAGTAGCTATGGCCATTTGGGACAGAGGAAGAAAGGCCTGTATCTATAAAAGAAGCAGGGGTTACTGTGGAAGTGCAGCAGTGGGGAGGTGTAACATGATTCCATCTCATATGGATGAATTCACCTTCTGTACCTAATAGCAGTGTTTTTATACCCTTTCAGAAGAGAGTTCCAGTTTGTACCTTCACTTGTCAGTGGGGCTGTTCCCTCAAGGGTCTGCTAATTTGCTAATTATACCCTAGCTGTAGGTAAATGTACCTTTTAATCTAATTTAAGGTACAGAAGTGGACTCTGAGGAACATTTTTGTACCATTTGGGGTACATTAATGTTGTTTGTACCTTGGGGATCTTTCTTATTTCTGTACCTTAAATTAGACTAAAAGTTATATTTACCTACCAGCTAGGGTACAATTGACAAACTCTTTAGGGTACAGCCCCAATGATAAGCACAGGTACAAATTGCTACTTTCCACTTCTGACAGGGTCAGGAGTTATTTCAGCATTTTTTACGAGAATGTCGGAAAACCATGGAACTCGATGACTGTTTCTCTTTTTTCAGTTTCTGTGGAGCTGACTTGAGTCCGTGTTGCTATTATTGTACAAGTTATGTCATGTGAACATGAGCTGCTATGGTGTCATTCTGTAGTGCTGGGTGGGGCTGGGGGGTGGTGGTGATGACTGGGGTGTAGGGCAGCTAAATAATTTCTGGCTTGACCGGCAACAGCAAAGGATGCGCGGTGTGTTGTGAAGTCTGCCAGCCAGAATGGAGGCCGTGTGGCCGTTTCGGGTTAGGTGGCGATCGCGGTCCCATCAGGGGCGTGTGCTGCTGTAGATCCCGGCACACTTTGCTCGTGTCCTCCATGCTGGCAGAGACACGTGTCACTGGTGGGGGGGGTGGGATTAGGTGTTGTGGAGGGATTGGAACTAAAACGCGCCGCATCCAGTCGGCGGACGTGATGACCTCATTCGCAGAGCCCGCATGTTCCTTCAGAATTTCCGCCGAAGGCTGCCAGGCTGCTACGCTCTGCAGAACCTCTGTGGCTAATTGGGCCCAGACGGACGTTCCCTCCCACCACCACCCACCTACCTCTACTGGCTGCTGTTCCTTTATAACAGTGTTTCCCAACCCGGTCCCCAGACAGCCCACATTTGGCTGGGGGTCCCCGAGGACTGGGTCGAGAGACACTGCTTTATAAGATGTCTCTTGGAGCTCGTCCTTCTCCGGTCGGTGGTCCTGAGATGTGCTCCGTGAGAACAGGAAAGGGAGGAAAATATGTGGGACGCAGGAAAAAAAGCCAGGGGAATGGGCATACTGTGCCAAAGGCCGCGGCCTCAGTGCCAGCAGACGCAAGATCCCAGTGTCTTCCTGGAATGGCTGCGCGTTCCGAGGCTCCAGCTGGTTTTGGATTCATCTGGTTACTTTGGGAGGAATGGATGCTGGGGTGTTTTTTCTAGACTTTAGGGTGTTCTGGATTCTCTTCTTGGGTGGGGGTTCTATTCCATTACCGCTTTCATTGGTTGGATGGTTTTCACCACAAGTATGGTAGAGTGCTGGGTGGACTTGGACCTTAGTCCAAGCAGGGCTGAAGTGGGATCCAATCTGGCTGTTCGCCCCCTCCCTCTGCACTTTGATGGATCTGGGTTCCCCTGAATCTTAGCGGATGTGCGTCAGAATGTTAATCAGCTCATTTGTTAATCTGCACCCCCCACAGGGCGAATGCTTCTGCCTTTGTCTGTCTCACCGTGACCTCTAGCAGCATCGCCCAATAGCAGGCCCTTCTTTACGAGATTAAGGAATCCTGATTGGCCCTGATTTTATGAAGAGTAAAAAATGGCTTTGAATTGGCTAGTGTTCCTTGCCCACCCCCCAGGAACTTGAAGATGGAGCCTTTACCAGCATCCACCCATTTAAGAAGATACAGATAACCAACACGCCTTTAATTTGTTGAATTGATCGTAACTGTGTGTGGAAGAGCTGGTCTGTTTTGTTGATTGTGCCTTGAGATTAAGCAGTTTGGTGTAACTCCTCAGCTCCTTAACCCCCCCCCCAGGAATGAATCTTTAAACTGTTAGCATCATATGCCAATTTAAAAAAGACATCAGTGGTCCTTGCTCCTGTTTGTCCTCCTGCCAGTGATGCCTGACTGGATGAGATGCGCGAGGCTGGCGGCTCAGTCCGTCAGGCCCAGAATCCGTACTCTGGGAAACAGGAGCTCAGAAGTGAAGGGAATCTCAGAGAGCCTCGTCTCTGGAAGCGGGAATAGATATGTGCATTTTTCTCTTCCCCTCTGGGAAACTGTAGTTTCCATGACAGTTTTCTCCTCCAAAGTCTATGGTGTCCTGTTTACCGACCTGTTTACTGTCATGAAATATGCTTAGAGTCGACTCATTAGAGTCCAGCCGATTGAGACTGTTCACACGCCAGCCAATAGAGGCTGTTCCCAGGCCTGTTATTGAAGGGTGTGCGTGCACACATCTCTGTGTGTGGTCCCAGTGGTCAATGCCCTGCAGTTCTGTTAGGTTGTCTGGGTGTGTGAAATCTTATCCATAACGTGCTGTTGAAGACGTCCATAGCTAGTGTCCGTCTTTGTCGATCTGTGGTTCTTTTTCTGGGGGACTGGAAGAACGGTACAGTTTTCATGAGAAAATTGACAGTGATAGAAAGAAGATTGTCTTACAGGAGGACTAATGCTAATATGGTCTTAGCTGTCATAGCAGAATTATGTAGTAGGAGATTCCATCGACGTTACCCGCAGGGGCGTTGGGCCTTGTTAGCTTCATTGGCATGAGGCTGTGTTATCCCTAGGGGTTGGACACATTAGCCACTGCAGTGTTAACATAGTGGAAGTGGTGGAACCGTAGAATCACAACAATGAATATAAATACCGTGTGGTGAGAGAGCAAGGGGGTCACCCAGGGGCCACCCGGGGTGCCGAGACCCTCCTTGTTTGGTGAGACCAACATGCTGTTTATATTTAACCTCCATGGAGGACAGTCCCCCCCCACCCCACCATGAGGTGAGAAGGATCCTCACTCTAGGGGTAGAAAAGGTCCTCAATTCCTGCATGTGTGCAGACAGGGGTTGTAAAGATAGGAATACAGAAATGAAACTGAGAGACTGAAGGAGAGAGAGAAGGAGAGAGAGAGAAAGAGAGACAGAGAAGGACAGAGAGAGAGAGAGAGAGAGAGAGAAGGACAGAGAGAGAAAGAGAGAGAGAGAGCGAGAGAGAAGGACAGAGAGAGAGAGAGAGTTTCTTTCCAGAACCCTACATGTGTGTGAAAGACCTCAGGACAGAGCTGTCCTCTATCCGCCTTCCCCCAGCAGTGCTGCCCAGGTCACCCCCCACTGTCAGCTTCACTCCCACACTTGGATGTGATCTGAACTGGCCAGATCAAACAGCCTCTTGTTCTCCAAATCATCCAGACAAGATGGTGAGAATAAGAAGCCACAGTCCAGAACTGTGCATTGAGGCAGGAAAGCAGAGAAGGAGCAGACTTCATGACAAAAGGAAGGCATTGAATAATGGGCTACACGCTCTCACGGACACACACAGACACACAGACACACACACACACAGACACACACACACACAGACACACATACACACACACACACACACACACACACACACACACACACACGCACAGTGCATGTTTGTGAAGGTATTTTACAAAGTTATAAACTTTATTATAGAGATTCTCCAAGCTACAGGGTCAGGACTTTGTTAGTGAACCATTTGGAAGAGTGGGGATTAAGGGCATTTTCACAGAAGCTTCTGGAAGCTTGGACTGACAGATGAATGAGAGAGAGAGTCTACACTCTTGCAAAGCATATTCTTTAAAAGATTGCATAATTACCAACTTTTTTGTTTTTATTGTTTTGTTTGTGATGTAGATCTAAATGAATTCATAGGGCCTCTTAAATAGAAGGAGGGAAAGCGAGGGGAGATGGAAGAAGCAGATGAGGGTAACAGCTGTGGAATTGAACTACAGGGCTGCAGAATCATCCAGGAAGTGTGTCCAGGCCTTATAAGGTTTGCTTTCAACACCAGGCTGGCCTGTCACACACCCCCCACATCCCCCCCTTTCCCAGTGAGCAATGGCTGAAAAAATGGATGCCTTCGTGATCAATCCCAGCACTGTTAGCTTGGGCAGCAGAAGGGGGAAGGTCCTGAATGTAAATGCAATTGAATAATGTTATTTTAATACATGCTTCCCCCACACCAGGGATGACCATGGCTTCAGCCCCCTCCACTGGGCGTGCCGGGAAGGCAGAACGGGCGTGGTGGACATGCTCATCATGCGTGGGGCCCGCATCAACGTCATGAACCGCGGTGACGACACACCCCTACACCTAGCTGCCAGCCACGGGCACCGTGACATCGTGGCCAAGGTGGGCACAATATGCACACGTGTGCACAGTCGGTGAACACACACACATATGCACACGTGTGCACAGTCGGTGAACACACACACATATGCACACGTGTGCACAGTCGGTGAACACATACACATATGCACACGTGTGCACAGTCAGTGAAAACACACACATATGCACACGCATACAGTCATCAGAGACCTCTTGTCTGTGGAGGCCTCTATCCAGAGGTCGACAGTTCAAGTCCATCCATCCATCCATTTTCTGAAACTGCTTAATCCCCACTGGGGTCACTGGGGGACCGGAGCCTATCCTGGGAACAATGGGTGCAGGAGGGAACCAACCTGGGCCATCGCCAACACACCGTAGTAGTTGAGTACCAGTTGAGTACTCTGTGACGGTGACCCTTTATACTCAACTGGTTGGTTGAAACAAAATCTTGGTCTGGATTTTTACTTTCTGCAAATGAATGCCTCTGTCAGACTTGAAGTACGTACAGCACTGTGCTGTGGCGTGAAGTCTTTTATGTGCCTCTCCATTTACCTCAGCTGATCCACTGCAAGGCGGATACCAACGCGGCCAACGAGCATGGAAACACAGCACTGCACTATGCCTGTTTCTGGGGCCAGGATCAGGTGGCTGAGGTCAGGCCGCCCTCTGCTGGCAGCTGCATCTTATAGCGGTTGTGCCTAGTCTCAGCCTGTCACAGGCTGTTTTTGAGGGGGTGATGATGCTTTCTGATCCTACACATGTATACATATGGAACCTGTATTTCAACAGTTGCACTGATACTATCCAGTGTTATCTTGCAAAAACATTATTTGGCAGCTGAATGTTCCAGTTAAGGTATGTCTCTGGTTTCTGTATCTCATCAGGACCTGGTAAGTAATGGTGCCCAGGTGAGCATCTGCAACAAGTATGGGGAGACTCCTCTGGACAAGGCCAAACCACACCTGCAGGACACCCTGAAAGGTGCATGTGCGTGTGTATGTGTGTTGGTGGGCTGTTGGGGAAGGAAAGGCTAAGATGTCTATCTCTCTCTTCCTGCCTGAGTCTACTTCCTGCCTGGGTTCATGTCAGGGTCAAATGTTTCCAGACAGCAGTAAAGTTTTGAGCTTCAGGTGGTCTTGTTTTGTGTCTCTTGAGTTGTTTTCTCCACTGCTGAAAATACCTGCAGCTGCAGGAGCGAAGCCCCTTTCTGGACACAATCTCATGGCACCATCCCTTTAATGTTAACCGGTACATTGGGCATGGCCTTATAGCACCACCCCTTTAATGTTAACCAGTACCATGGGTGTGGCCTCATAGCACGACCCCTTTAGTATTAACCAGTACAGTGGGTGTGGCCTCATAGCACGACCCCTTTAGTATTAACCAGTACAGTGGGTGTGGCCTCACAGTACCATTCCTTTAATATTAATCAGTACAGTGGGTGTGGCCTCATAGCACCACTCCTTTAATATTAATCAGTACAGTGGGTGTGGCCTTATAGCACCACCCCTTTAATGTTAACCAGTACAATGGGTGTGGCCTCATAGCACCCTTTTAATATTAATCAATACAGTGGGTGTGGCCTCACAGCACCATACCTTTAATATTAATCAGTACACTGGGTGTGGCCTCATAGCACTATACCATTAATATTAATCAATACAGTGGGTGTGGCCTCATAGCACCACCCCTTTAGTATTAACCAGTACAGTGGGTGTGGCCTCACAGCACCATACCTTTAATATTAATCAGCACACTGGGTGTGGCCTCATAGCACCACCCCTTTAATATTAATCAGCACACTGGGTGTGGCCTCATAGCACCACCCCTTTAATATTAATCAGTACAGTGGGTGTGGCCTCATAGCACCACCTCTTTAGTATTAACCAGTACAGTGGGTGTGGCCTCACAGCACCATATCTTTAATATTAATCAGTACACTGGGTGTGGCCTCATAGCACTACTCCATTAATATTAATCAGTACAGAAGGTGTAGCCTTATAGCACCAGCCCTTTAATATTAACCAGTACTCTGTCTCCTTCTGTACCACCACCCCTCGGACTGTGTCCCCATCAGAGCGGGCTGAAAAGCTGGGACAGAGTCTCACCAAGGTCCCATTCAAAGATTCATTCTGGAAGGGCACTACCCGAACACGACCACGTGAGTAGTCCCTCCCACCCGCATCTAAAAGTTTTTGCACTGGTTGCATGATACAGATTCAGGAAATGTCTGTGCTGGGTTGGGACCTTACCGTTTGCCAGGTTTCCTCTGTAGACAAAGTCTAGCATTGACACTGGCTAGGGAGGTCAAACTTACATCAATGGAACCATGAAGAATCTTTGTTTTTGACTGTCATACGCTCTAGACTTTTAATCATTTCGTCTGTGCGTGTGTGTCTGTGTGTATGTGTGTGCAGGTAACGGGACTCTGAACAAACACGCAGGCATTGATTTCAAGCAGTTGTCCCTTTTGGCCAAAATAAACGAAAACCACTCTGGAGAGGCAAGTCAACCCGGAGTGTTCCTGTACTCCCCTCCCCCCCCCCGACCTTCTAGCTGTGCTGACTCATTCTCTCGTAAACAGCTGTGGCAGGGCCGCTGGCAGGGCGCAGATATTGTGGTTAAGGTACTGCACGTTCGGGACTGGACCACCAGGAAGAGCCGTGACTTTAACGAGGAATATCCCAAACTCAGGTGAGAATCCTAAATTCAGGCCCTGATCATGTGACCTCTTTCCTGGACAAGGCACATTCAATATTCATTCACCTTCTTTCTGTCAAGTGTTGAAGTTTTAGCTCAAATAAGACCGCTCCCCCCCGGCTGTCCTGTACTCTCTCTTCAGGATCTTCTCCCACCCCAATGTGTTGCCCGTGTTGGGGGCCTGTCAGTCGTCCCCTTCTACTCACCCCGTCATCATCACGCACTTGATGCCCTACGGTTCACTCTACAATGTGCTCCATGAGGGCACCAGTAAGTGCTTCATGGACGCTCATGTTTTACTTACACAAAAATGTTTTGAAGGCAGAATGAAAAATGATTGGTTCAGAGAGAACCCTTCAGATTGTAGAGGAGGTGGTTCCAAGGAACTATAGGAGGGGGGACCAACCAATTAGATGTCTTGTACTTAGATGTATGCAGAACAGTCGCACGTGGTGGAAACAAGCCTTTGTTTTCTAAGAACTACTTTAAACCTTTGACCATGTGGTATGACAGTGCATGTGGCACATGACACAGACACACCCTTGTGTGGTCACCCGCTTGTTCAACTTCACTCCCGCCCCCCCAGATTTTGTAGTGGACCAGATGCAGGCAGTTAAGTTCGCCCTGGACATCGCGAGCGGCATGGCCTTTCTGCACACGCTCGAGCCAATGATTCCTCGGCACTACCTCAATAGCAGGAGTGTCATGGTGAGTTAAGCGCCATACTTCCGCTTTGTGTTTCTGTGACTGTGCCATCCCCGAAACACCACTGTGCTGGTTTATGGCACCTTTACACATTAACAAGGAAAGGAGGGAAACCATTAGCTCACTTGTGCTGGGGGTAAACGGGCATGCCCATATGCTGTAATGCCCCCTAGTGGCTCTGAGCTGTAATCACAGTTTATAACTGGCTCCCAGTGAGCTACAGACATGCTGTCAGTGAGATGCAATGACCACAGCAGGATCATGTACAGCACCTCCCAGGAACCCTGATCACAAAGCATAATTTACAGATCATGTTCTTAAATTTGGTGAAATGAATCTCGGTCAGTTTGAGAACCTGCCAAATAGATGGTGTTGTTGGAGATTAACAACATTGTGATTCTGTTGACTCAGGTGAACCGCAGGAACCCTCTGGCCTTTCACACATTCACTGACAGACCTGCTTTGTGGTTTCTCCATGTCCGCTTGGGGTTTTAACAGCTGAATGTACCCCTTCCACCCACAAGCAAACATGTTCACCTTATGATTTCCAGTCTCTTCTCACCTGGTTTCCCTTCCTCCTCGAAGGTGTGGCCGTGTCTCATAGCAACCTGAATGTCGGCTTTCATGGTCACCGGTTATTTCAAGTCAAGTCAAGTTCGCCATTATTGTCATACCCACCATATTTAGCAGACAGCGTATGATGGCCCAAAAAACACTCTCTGATGTTCTCTGGCAATAATGTAAATGGAAGACGGCACTGAAGTGACAATGCTGTTGGACAGAGTTAATGTGAAGTCCAAATCTGTGGGGAGGAGGGCAGCAAGGAGCTCAGAGTCCAGACGGCCATGGGGAAGCACCTGTTATTTACACGTTGGTCACCTGACAGATCGACGAGGACATGACAGCCAGGATCAGCATGGCAGACGTGAAGTTCTCCTTCCAGTGTCCTGGCAGGATGTACGCTCCAGCCTGGATGGCGCCTGAAGGTGACTACATGTGACTAACCAATTAACACATGCACCACTGTTTGAATCTGTAATGTCCATTTCCTGTCCTCGGGGACCCACAGACATTCCATGTTTTTGCTCTCACCGGGAGCTGGGAGGGAGCAAAAATGTGGACTTTCTGTTAGGGAGCCCGGAGGGAGCAAAAACATGGACCGACTGTGGGTCCTCAAGGACCGGATGCGCAAACACTGTTCTACGTAGTTCTATTCTCTCTCTACTCCCTTCCTGTCTTTCTGTCTTCCCCCTAGCCCTACAGAAGAAGCCCGAGGACATAAACAGGCGGTCGGCAGACATGTGGAGCTTTGCCGTGCTCCTGTGGGAGCTGGTGACCCGGGAGGTGCCGTTTGCCGAGCTCTCCAACATGGAGATCGGCATGAAGGTGGGTCAGGGTCGATGGGCATGGATGGGTGCGCAGGGGGGCAGAACCTGCTCACGCCACACTCACGTATGCAAACAGACCTTGCTAAGCTCACTGTAAGTGTTCACAGACACAAGCATGTTTTGGTATGTGGTGTTTGTCCAGTATCATAGGAACTGGCCTGCAGTCAATAGTATATGATAGGATAGTGTGTGACAGGAGTGTGATCATCTGCCCACCCAACAGTGATGGCTGAAATTTAGCTTCTATCACCTGAATGATGAGAAGAGACTCCAGGCTGTCAGGCC
>JAODLC010000014.1:153798-180495 GCA_026781145.1 Hippopotamyrus pictus
GAAACACTCTAGCATTGACATGAAACAGATGAAGTTCTGAACACACACATGAGTGTTCTTGGACCTCTTCTTCCAACTTAGAGACTGTTAAGTTTTTCTAAACAGACCTCGACCTCTGGATAGGTGCTATATTAATTAAACATATTACTGTTAATACCTAATCCAAGTGCTACCCAGACAAAAGGTTGCAGAGCTATAAACTAGCATAAGGAGTACAATGGAGCAGTAGGAAAGGTTGTGATGGCCTTCTACACAAATCTGTAATCGCAGCTCAAAAAATCCATATCCTAACCCTAAACCCAACCCTAACCCACAGCCTTATTACATTGAATTCCAGACTAAGTCATATAATTATTAAATCCTTAATTCGTAAATGATTAGTCCAGTGGTGGATCCAGGCAAGAGCATGATGGGAAGTTGCCCAGGGTGAAATCTGCACGGGGCACCAACCTAGCAAATCGCCGGCACCGTGACCTCCCCGCAAAATGTGTGTTTGGGGGTGCAAGCAGCCATCACATGGGCTTCATGGGTGTCACATGAGTTGTCAGCTGCCACTGGATTAGATCCCAGATTATTGATACATTGATATAGAGGTCTACAACCAGAAAGTGTTCTTAGTGTTCTCTCTCTCTTTCCCTCTCTTTTTCTGTCTCTCTCCCTTCCTGTCTCTCCCTCCATCTCTACCTCCCTTCCTCTCTCCCACTGTCTCTCTCCCCCCTCCCTCTCTATTTCCCTCAATCCTTCTCTCTCTCTCCCTCCCTAACTTGTGTGCACAATGCCCCCCACCCCTGCAGGTTGCCCTAGAGGGTCTTCGTCCCACCATTCCGCCTGGCATATCGCCCCACATCTGCAAGCTAATGAGGATCTGCATGAATGAAGACCCGGCCAAGAGGCCCAAGTTCGACATGATAGTCCCCATCCTGGAGAAGATGCAGGACAAGTGAACCCCACTTGTTCCTCTAGCCTCTGATACCAGCCTTACTTAACAACATGTCTTACTGCTGCCTTGGATCCACCCACAACTGTCTGCTCTTCCTTTGAAAGCATCTCTGCTCATTGCTATTATTAACATTAATGTCAACTTAAATTTGTTACCAGTGCTTGCTTTTTGTTTACTTAAAACCATCTTTTGTTTGTTGATATGATGTTTTTGTGCGTTTGTGTTTGCCTTACTATGCAGAACATTCTGGGTGTTAATCCAATGGATGGGATCCCTTTTATCTCAGCCCCACCATTGTATGAGAAGTCAAAAAGAGACATTATATTACAACATGCCAATATAACATAATTCACACTCCCAGAAATATATTTTTTTTCTATTATTAATTAATTTGGCTGGTGCCTATCTGCATTTTTTAGCCTAACTTTGGGGGATGTCAATGTGTTTAACTATACTGCCATCTACAGGTATGCTGGAATAGTTGCAGTATAGTTAATTTGCTCTGCACCCATCTAATGGAGAAATGGCAAATCGAATGTAGTTATCATTAGTAATGCTGTCATCAACGAAGTGAGTGGTTACTATCGTTCATTCTTTTCTCTTGTGCCTTGAACAGAAAGTAGACACTATTAATGTGCATCTCTATCTGCCCTTGATAAGCTGATGAGCATTTCATGTGGTCTGTGCATAATTTGTGACAATCCATGGTATCACCCCTTTTTTCAATCTTTAGAATTAGAATTTGGTGATCAGTGGTCATTGTTAACACACCACAGCACACAGTGCGCAACAC
The DNA here is from genome assembly GCA_026781145.1 of Hippopotamyrus pictus. Lineage (NCBI taxonomy): Eukaryota > Metazoa > Chordata > Actinopteri > Osteoglossiformes > Mormyridae > Hippopotamyrus > Hippopotamyrus pictus. Next base: position 155,532 of record JAODLC010000014.1, read on the forward strand.
CGAAATGTGTCCTCTGCATTTAACCCATATGTGACTTTAGTAACATTGCAGGGGGCAGCTAATTCAGCGCCCGGGGAGCAGTGCTTGGGGACGGTACCGTGCTCAGGGTACCTCAGTGGTGACTTGCTGGTGGGGGATTCGAACCTGCAATCTTTCGATTACAAGTGCACTTCCCTAACCATCAAGCCACCACTGCCCCATAAGTTAGTGTGATCCGGCGATTATCCCAATGCTTTGTGTATAAATGTTCATATTGACGTTACTTTCACATGCATCACTAAACGGCAGACAGTCTTAGTAGATTTCTCTGAAATTTTATTTTCTTCCTTAACCAGACTATACTTGAAGGAAGGGGTGAATGTTGTTGGCGAATCATGTCACTGCTGGTCCCGTAAGCAAGCCGCCTAACTTCAAATGCTCCAGGGACTAGCAAAACCTGCTTTCTCAATTGTACATTCACTTTGGATAAAAGCATCTGCCAAATAATTGTAAAAGTATGATGTTCTGAGGCCTAAGACGTCAGACCGAGGGGCTGAACGTTTTTATTCTGCACCACAAACACCTGATTTCAGGAGACCGATAATAGTCATGCTTGTGCTTGGCGATGTGATGGTGGATAGGACAGGTCACCAGGACGATGGCAAATAAAATAAACTTCTAAACATATTTGAAACTAAATAATTTATTTTCAGCTTTCCACAGCTTAATTCACTGCTTGTTTGTATCTGCGAAGACGAAAAGCATGCCACATGTATGTAATTTATAAATATGTATATTAAAATGATTTCAGAAAAGCTGTCTCTTTTTCAATTAAATAAGATGTTGCAGAGTAGAAAACTCGGAGCTGATCTCAAAAACAGTGTAATGTAAAAGTTGCAGAAGCGTTTTGGTCTGTAGGTGATGGCGGTTTGTGTTTAAGCTCGGGCGCAGAAGGGCATGCAAATCCCGGAAGATTCAGCAGGCCTCCCTGAGTTCATATTGTTGTTTCTCTCACAGAGATAGTTTGTTGCAAGTCCGGGCAAAAAAATTCATAAACCTATAGGCCTTAGACGCTTATCAGTTTGATTTCATGTGAAATGTTTTCATGCTGAATTTTCGATGTTTAGAGAAGTCAATGACTATTTTTCAGTCTCTTCCGTTTTTCGCAACAGCGACAAAATGCACGTCAGCGAATTGTGTCACCTATGCACCCGCAGAACGATCAAAATTCCCCTGTTAAAAATGTTATATATGCAATATCAAAGGGCGTACCAAGTAAAAAAAATCATTTTGCGTCAGCAAGTATAGTACCGTTATAATTTCCTCAAGGCATAATATTTTAGTTGCTCAAAGCCGTTTATTGCATATGAGCTTAACCGGTTAAACAACGTACTCTAATCACGTGATGAGGGCTGGGCACCAATCACGTGAGAAGTCATGTGATCTGTCCAATGGTATGTTGCGGTGTTTAGTGAGATGGGTCGCTTTCCGAGTCAACGCTGAGGGATGTTTTTGAGCCGAGCTACCGATCGCCGGGCCTTAGCAAGGCGTTTGCGGTCTGTCTGAAGTGGTGTCTCTCTAGAAAGGAGATATGATACGAATTTAAGCGTGGGGGACGCTTCTGTTGCGCTGGCTCAGTTCAATAAGCCTCCTTATCTGAGGAGGGGGACAAGCTTAGCTCGACACTCGCTAAACAAACCTGACATTTTCCCCCATTCCATCTTAGAGTTGGAGTCTAGGCTCGTAAGTCACCGCCTTCTATATAAACTGCTGAGGCTGTGAACCTTGTCAGTGTACCGTGTCGTAAACGTGGACAGTCGGAGAAGGTACCTGCGAAGCGGTTTCATTTCCGCGTCCTTTTTTGTCGAAGGCAGTGTAAGCAGAAGTTACTCCAGGCAGGCACTGAAGCCCTCGGACCTCGCTGCTGACTCGGTGCTGACTCGCATCTTGTGTAGACTTTTATGAACCATGAAGCAAACAGCGCTGTGGACGGTTTGTTTTTTGTTCTACGCCTGTGTTTGTCTGCAATCCCCGTCAGGAACCGCACATCCGCTTCGAGATGAAGACCGAAGAGCTGACATTAAATTTGTTGACGCGATTTCCAAGTTTCGGGTTGGGGTCTCCTGGCGAAACGTCAGCTGCTGGCTGTGTGAAGCGGTGTTTGCCATCGTAGACGTGGCTCTGATGGTGAGCAGTCTAATAATTCTGGTTAAATACATGGGCACTCAGGTGTCCATTATCTACAGAAACATCTGGAGCTTTGGCCGGTATTCACCTTGATTTACGTTTAGTTTTACTTCGGACATCTTGAATGTTACTCTGCGGAAGGTGGACCAGTATATCAGACGACTAAATCAGTTCGTATTTTAAACGATATAACTTGCGGAAAGTATTTAAAAGGTTGAATGTTAAAAACTCAAACCAGCATGTGGTTTAGCTAATTTTATAGTCGTTTTAGGGAGCTTAAATTAACTGATAGCCCTGGTGTTCAAGAGTATTCTAACATAAAATTTTATGAAGCAGTATCCTGGATGTAATATTACCCTGTAAAGTGGTCTTCTCAACTTTGATCTCTCCAGATTGGGTTCTTATGCTGTTTGTTCTCTGGTTTTTCTTTCACCAAGAAACACTGACTGGCCACGAAAGGTGCCCAATAACTGCATTATGGGGGTCAAAGGTTGTGTTTTACTAGGGGGGATGCACATGGTACTACATTAGGAGAAGTTTGAATTGTACTTTTGGATGATGACCATGAGACGAGATGAGTCCATGATTTTCGGTATCTGGGACAGCCAGGCAGCTTCCAGTACTCCGGCAGCACCATCAGAATGATTTTATCTGATGTGGGGGCCCAGCTTAATAATGTTTATAGTTTTGTAAAGGTACTATGAGGGAGCATACTTGGCATTTCAGCTGATGGACTTTGAGACTTGCCCTGTGGTCAGTGCTCCAGCCTTCCCATTGATGTGCAAAAAAGGAGACCTTTTTTATGACTTGGCTGTTCTGCAGTGACGTCAGCAAAAAAAATTGATGGGGGATGGACAGGGTAGAATGTACCGCTCAGGTGCATATCACTGCTGACAGGGCACCCCTTAGATGTGGCCCTGCTGTTTTGGTATGCTGACTGTCAGCTCTTCCCCATGTCAGAATGAAACTGCAACATTTCTTCAGCGCATGCTGACCGGCACGAATGGAAACTTCGGGTGGCTTTTGAGGGCTGTGGTCTCTCGATGGCGCCTCTATTTTGGTTTCGGCAAACTGACACCTCAGGCTCTTCAGATGTAGCGTGTGAGGCATGCAGATTCTGAGAACGTTCTGATGTCCTGAGGATGTTTTTATATATTGCGGGTTGGTTTGGACATAACACCGGGGTGGGGGTGGGGCGACTTGCATGAGGTTTTGTTTGGGGTCTTTCTTCCTTAACCTGGTTTGCTGTGCATAGTCAACACTGCTACACGGCTGGTAGAAACCCTGCAGGTGGTGTAGTGGTAAAGGACATAGTCCCATGAAAGCCATCTATGGGTTGCATAAGCAAAATACAATTGAGTAAATAACAAAGGACAACAACAAATTTATTTTTGTAGAGTGCATTATCACATTATTACGTCGTCTCAAAGCGCTTTACAGCATCCAAAGCCCCCAGTGAGTAAGCCATAGGCGACAATGGCAAGGAAAAACTCCCAAGAAGGAGGAAACCTTGGGAGGGACCAGACTCAAAGGGGGAGCCCATCCTTCAGGGGCCGGCAGGGAGAGTAAATCTAATTGGAATATCTCCATCTAAAATGACAATTAGATAGAGCAGGTGCTTGTCAGCGGAGAGACGCATGCATTTGTAAAACTTTGTACTGAATCAGAAATGCATCCACTGTGATTAAATTTGATGGTGCCTCCTGCCTTTTCCTGGTTCCTCAATCTGACTGGTTTTCCAGCGTTAGTGGTCTCTGCATCAGTACGACTGGCTTGCAAAACTTTCTTTTAAAATTAGAAATGTGTGTGTATAGGGGGTATTTGTGTGAAATGCATCAGTTTAACACTAAACAGTGTAGAAGTAACAAGTTTGCTGCTGTGTTATGTTGCCCATCCTGGCCCTCAGTCTGACAGCACTGCACATTACTGCTGCGTTCTCACGCTTTTCTTGCAGAACGAAGCCAACGTGGAACGTGTGGCGCAGGCGGCGGGCGAGACCTGCGTGCGCCTCCACCTAGCTGAGGAGCACGTGTGCCGGCAGATCACGGAACTTTTCCGCGACGACGTCATCAACGCGCTGCAGCGGTCGGTGCTGTCGCCGTCCGAGGCCTGTGCCGTGCTGGTGGGGCGCGCCTGTGGTCATTTCGATATCTACGCCCCCTGGAACGTCACCCTGCCGCCCAGGCCCAAACCCCCTGTGGTGCCCCCGTCCCCCCCCCGGCCAGGCTCCCCCCAGAGCCGGGTGCTGTTCCTCACCGATGTGCATTGGGACAAGGAATACGTGGCGGGGAGCCCAGCCGACTGCAAAGAGCCTCTGTGTTGCCGGAATGACTCTGTGGTGTCTCGATGGCCTCTTCGCCGCTCCGCGGGATTCTGGGGGACCTACAGCAAATGCGACCTCCCGCTGCGCACCGTGGAGAGCCTGTTGGAGAATGCGGCCCGGGACGGACCCTGGGACTGGGTCTACTGGACCGGAGATATCCCAGCCCACAACGTGTGGGCCCAGACACGGGACCAGCAGCTGCACGAGCTCACCGTCGTGTCGCAGCTCATCCGCAAATATCTAGGCCCCAGCGTGACTGTGTACCCGGCTGTGGGGAACCACGAGAGCACTCCTGTCAACAGCTTCCCACCGCCATTCATCCACGGGAACCAGTCGTCCAGCTGGCTCTATAACACCATGGCTGAGGAGTGGGCTCCCTGGCTGCCACCAGACGCATTGCACACTCTCCGGTAGGGCTAGGCTGACTGTATGAGCAGCTAATTATAACTAATATCTCTCTTACTTTGAGGCTGAAATAACATCTTAAGACACTCTGGAAATTAGGCAGCAATACCAATAAAAACATTTCAAGCAGTTTGCCAAATCTGACTCTGCTAAAATTTAATAAGAACTATTACTACAGACTATGCTTGTTTATGGTCTTCACTCCTGAGTGGTCGATAACTTTGCATGTTGCATGGTCGTATTTCCCTGCTGGTGTCCAGGAGGGCTGGATTCTACACGGCACTGGTCCAGCCGGGCCTGAGAGTGGTCTCCCTCAACATGAACTACTGTGCCAAGGAGAACTTCTGGTTGCTGGTGAACTCCACAGACCCGGCCGACCAGCTCCAGTGGCTCATTGGCATCCTGCAGCAGGCAGAAGACAAGGGGGAGAAGGTGAGAGCAGGGTGGGGCTGCGCTGCAGGCTCACAGGGGCTCTGTCTGAGACGGAAAGAGCGAGACTTTCAGCTCGACCCCATAAAACACCTTTGGGATGAACTAGTCACGTCCAACATCAGTGCCTGAACTGACGAATGCTCTTCTGGATGAATGGGCAAAAATGATATATTGAATGATATAACCCATGATATATTGAAACTGTGATGGGGAAAGTCACGATGCAGGAGGGTCGACTGTGCGCTTTATAAAGGTTAATGTGTTTTTTTAATGGAAAGGTAACATTAATGCTACCTTGGGGCGCCTCTACCTTTTACGTATTTTGTTCCTTGTTTCAGTTATCAGGCTACTATGGTTACGTGCTCTGAGCTGGCTCTCGTTTCCTCTTCTTGGCCCTAGGTGCACATTATCGGTCATATCCCACCCGGATTGTGTCTCAAGAGCTGGAGTTGGAACTACTACCACATTGTCAACAGGTTGGTGGACCCTGGGGGGTTTTCCATGAAGCAGGATCAGTTACCTGGGTTATCACCAATATGATAAAACCATTATTGAACAGTCTTGGAGAGCTTAAAAGGTGATTTGGCTTTAAAGTTTTTGATTCTACAAGAAAATAAAACCGAGGTTCTATTTTTGGTACCCAGTACAAATAATACCCACCATCTGGACCTTGGTCTCCTGGAACCTGTGATAAAGGACTGCAAATTTAGATTGCATAAACACATAAATTCGGTTGTTAAAACTAGTTTCTTCCAGTTGAGGCTTTTATCTAAGGTCAACCTCGTTTTTTCTTTCAGGGGTTTTGAAATGATTTATCTCATTCCAGTTTAACTACTTTAACTCCGTGTATGCTGGTGTTAGCTAGGTCTCTCTCTCACACCTACAACTAGTTCAAAATGCAGCAACTCTACTTTTAACTGGAACGTGTAGGCGTGGCCACATTAATCCCATACTCACCTCTCTTCACTGGCTCCCAGTGCACTTCATGATTGATTTTAAGATTTTACAGTTTGTATGTAACGCATTAAATGGCCTGGCCCCAACTAATCTCTCTGACCTTTTAAGACCGCATGGTCCGTCTAGGGCACACGCTGATCAGTCTCCACCTGTGGTCCCGAAATCGGCTAAAGCAGAGGGGAGATCGGCCGTTTGTGGTTTTAGCTCAGAAATTGTGGAATGAGTCTGGCCCCAATACTTCCTTTGTTTCAAATCCATCTGAAAAGACACTTTTATTGTTTGGCTTTTAACTCGGTGTAGGAGCTTCATCCGTCTTTCTTTGTATGGTTATGTGGGTTTTATGTTATTTTGATTTTGTTTACCACTTTGTTCTGCTGTTGAGTGAAATGTGCTCTATAAATAAACCGAATCTGAAACTTAAGCTCGAATTCATGACCGTCCAATAGGAATGCTCCTTACCTAAACTCTTATTGGACGATCATTACTTCTAGTTTAAGTTAACCCAGTTAATTGAGAAGTTCTGCTTTATGTAACATCCGCAGGACTCTGCATTCACTAGTCTGTGGGCTGGTGGGCTGCACCCCCCGATGGTGCCATCGGTAGTCTTTGCACAAGACTGAAAGTGGTATTTTTGTCTTGTAGTCTTTGTAAGCCATTTTTGGTGAATGCTTCTCTTTCGTTGCCCAGGTATGAGGGCACCATTGCAGGGCAGTTTTTTGGCCACACCCACATGGACGAGTTCCAGATGTTTTATGATGAGGAGACCCTGACACGCCCCCTGGGCGTGGCCTTCATTGCCCCCAGTGCCACTACCTACATCAACTTGAACCCAGGTAACTCCTCCCCCACCTTTGCCTCCCAAGTTATCTGGCACCTAAGTAATGAGTCTTCACAATTGCCCACCCATTCCATTTAAGATTAAACTCATAGTGTCTGTCGGAATGACTAATATAATACTGAATAATGGATAGATCCTTGTTTTTGAATATTACTGTTATTAGTTGTTATTGTACAGCAGTGTTTCCAGATCCAGTTCTCAGGGACCCACAGACAGTCCACATTTTTGATCCCAAATGTGGACTTCCTGGGAGGGAGCAAAAACACGGACCGACTGTGGGTCCCCAAGGACCGGATTAGGAAACGCTGCTATAGAGTGGTGAAATTAATGTGACTTTATTTCTTGATGACTAGGTTACCGTGTGTACTACATGGACGGGCATTATCCAGGAAGTTCCTGCTTTGTTCTGGACCATGAGACATACATTCTCAACCTGACAGAGGTCAACAACCACTATTCCCACAGCCCGGCTCCCAGTCCCAAATGGACCCTGCTTTACCGGGCCTCTGAAGCATATGGCCTGAACACCCTCTTCCCAGCAGACTGGGACAAGCTAATTGGGAGGTTCCTTGCTGAAGACCTGATCTTCCAAAAATTTTGGTACCTGTTCCACAAGGGCCATGTATCAGAGCCATGTGTGAACACCTGCAAGACCACACAGGTGTGCTACCTGCTCAGTGGGCGGTCTGATGACCCAAGCCAGTGCCAGCGTTTGCCCTTAGACGTCAGGGAGATGGGGAGGATCCCAAAAAAGACTCTCTGCTGAGTTGTATAGGCGGAACGAGGTGATTCACAGGGTGAGAGGACATCCCATTGAGGAAATCCTCTAATAATACCTTTGTTATTTGGGGGGCGGGGCTAATGAAAATTGAAAAGTATGTCTGCACCTGACTCCCCAAAATGCTGTACAAAATTCAAGTCCTATTTTTCCTCAAAATATTTTTAATGGATGAGGATGCATGAGTCCATGAAGGGAATTATTTTCAGGTGCTTTGCTCACCTGCACTCTGACCCGTTATTCACCAGGAGATGACACCGTGATGGGTCTCTTTGTCCGCCATTTGCACTTCATGGCCACAGGTGCAGACCCATGGCCAGTAGCATGATCTGCATTCATCTGCTGTCTTCTGAACCTGCTCTGAGGCAGTGGAGCCAAAGCTAAGCCGTTACTGGTGTGCGCTGTATGTGGATACGATACCTTTTCAGCATTAACCAAAAACAAGCTATCAGCAGGAATTGCAATGCAAAGCAGCTGTTGTGTGATGTAGCATGGCTGACACTAATAATGAATACATAATTTGAAAATGACAATGCTATAAATCTGTATGAGGAATGTGAGGGGGGGTAATTTTTCTTTTTTTCTTCAAATCGTTGTAGCACTTTTAAACACTCCCCCAATGCTTCAAACTGAATGACTCTCACAGAGAAATGACTTGATTCTCCATGTACATTGTATGGACAACGGTATTGGGACACACCTCTTAATCATCGAATTTAGGTGTTTCATTCAGACCCATTGTTACAGCTTTATAAAGACAAGCATCTAGCCATAAAGTCAGGTTTACACACATTTGTGAAAGATTGGGTTGTTCTGAAGAGCTCAGTGAATTCAAGTGTGGTACAGTCTCAGGATGCCATAAGCGCTTCACACCTGGAACCTGATTTTGGTTGTATGGACCTGAAACTTTTGTAGCTCCTGGCCAGTTTTGTGTGTCGCCTTTTTTTGGTTGGGACCATTACGGTAAATAAGCACGGGAGACTCAAGAAGTTGGTAGGTTAAACTTCACAGATAATTTCATAGGAAACTAAACCCCACGCCAACAATGGAGGATAAATAAGACCTTTTATTAGTTATTATTGGAGGGGGTCAGTCACGATCAAAACGTGGACCGAGCCATTCATTTATATTTTACTTGTTTGACCCACGACATTTTCATGATTTTTATTAACTGAGGCCCAGTAGCAGTATCAATGCCTGACCTCACAAATGCTGTTCTGGATGGATGGGCAAAAATGTATTACAGGCATACTTTAAGGTCCTGTGGAAAGCCTTCTCAGAAGAGTGGCTGCTGATATAGCTGCAAAGGGGGGGGACCGACTCCATATTGCTGCCCATGGATTTAGAATGGGGTGTCATAAAAGTTCCTGTAGGTGTAATGGCCAAGTGTCTCAGTACTTTTGCCCATATAATATATCTGGAGAGACAAACTAAAGCGTAGTTGAGGTTTGATAATCCCTTGTGTAGTTACTGTTGTTAGTAGTGATTGGCAGGGTGGGGCTCCAATGTTCCTGTAGCTCAACAAGTACAGCATTGTGCAAACAATGTAAAGGTTGTGGGTTTGAATCCCACAGAAATGGGTTTGGATAAAAATGTCAGATAATTGAGGCAAAAAAGTCTTTGTGGGGGTCCCCCATGATATAATTTGCAGAGTATGCACTGCAGATTTGCTGGCAGGAGATTGCAGATGATAAAATTTGCTGTGGAGGGGGACAATAATTCAGTCCAGATTAAGTTGCATTTTGGATTAGAGTCCACCCTGATGTAGCTGGTATATAAACGTGAGTGAAATTACACAGAACAGTTCAGGGGGTCGTGAGTGGGACTCGGGTTCCTCTTTTTTCCTCATGGGGAAGTTTGGTGTCCATGTGCATCCTATTACAACATGAGCCCTGGTTATGAAGGTTCTCGCATGAACTCTGGAAGTATTTGGTACACAGCTGGGGAATGGGGCAGCTGGCCGTTTGAGAGACACGTGTTTCAGTAGGTAAGGTTGGCACTTTACTGTGATTATTATCTGTCTCCTCTGTGCATTTGAATTAAACTTCAGTCATTGTACCATCTTGATTATTTGCTCAGTGGACCCCAGATTGTTTTCCTTTTTATGATTTGCAGAGGTGTATAGTTCCGAATCAAAAAGTAAAAATCCAGACCAAGATTTTGTTTCAACCAACCAGTTGAGCATAAAGAGGAATTATACTTTCTGGACCTGAACTGTTCACTTCTGGTGACGTGCTTCTATGATGTGGGATGATCCATTTAAATTGAGAGGAAGCCTTCAGGACTCACCCTACACAAGGACTCTCCTTTTTTTAAGACACACATGCACTAAATGTCAAAAGCGTTAAATGGGGAAACATCTGCAGAATGCAAAAACACAATTCTCACTTATGTTCAAGTTTAAATGTTATCTATTTCTGGCGTTCTCATCAGTTTGTCATGTGTCAAAATTTGTGAAAATAACATCCATCCCCTAAAACTGCTTGTCCTATTCTGGGTTGGGGTTGGGGGGGCAGAGCCTATCCTGGAGGCTATGGGTGCAAGACAAGGAACAAACAACCCAAGATGTTGCACCAGCCAGGCGCACCCATACACCAGTCACTCACACATGTACACCTTTGGGCAATGTGGAAACTCCAGTTAGCCTCAGCATGTTGGACTGTGGGGGGAAACCAGAGTACCTGAAGGAAACCCCACAAACACAGCGAGAACATGCAAAATCCACACACATGGAGCCATGGCAAAGACTCGAGCCCTGGTCCTAGAGGTGTGAGGTAACTTCTAACCATTGCATCACCATTCTGCCCCTGTTAAAATAACAATAAAGTGTAATTATTAAATTGATGCAGCTCGAGTTTCTTGGTGTTCAGAAACCATTCTCTGGACCGTTGATCGTACAAGTGAGATGGGGAAAAACCTTTTGCTAATTCAACAGAACAACTTTTTGACTATTTATCCAGTTAATGAAGATGACGGAGGACTTTCGATTAAATAACTTGTAGGTCACTTAATTAGGCTGATTCCCCGCTGGGACTGGAAAAACGGCCGTATATTGAACAACAAGCCTTTTGTTCCGAGTTAATATTTAGTGATTTGTAGAGTCTGATTATTTGTTTTAGGCAGCAGGTATTCATTAGGTTCTGCGGGTGCAAAAAAGCACAACACATTGCATCATAGCATGTCATTATTATTATTTGTAGGTATTATTTGAAGAGAACAAATTACCGCAATGCGTTTAATTAAGGTACAGTAGCCTACAGAGTTTTAATGTTAGTTGTTAATTTATTTTATATTAAATTATATTCCGTGTCTCTATTAAATGTAAGCATAGCTTAGCTGTTTGTTTGTGAATCACCAATATTACGCACAGAAGCAATGTCGGCAGAGATGCCCATTTCGGCAAAGGAAGCAGCGGGTTGCCTCCACCCGGAGGAAAATCCCTGCCTCTCTCCTCCGCAGCCCACGTGACCAGCTCGGCTGCTCCCGAATCTGCGGAGTGACGTTTCGCAATGACGTCAGCCGCCCTCTGCAGTTTGTCGGATGGAGCCGCGATCCAGCTGGTGACGACGACGCTGCAGCCGCTGCGCGCCGCCGAATGTTCCGAGCGACCATCTCGGCTGGGAAAATAGCGGACGGAGCGGCCGAGGAGATACAGCCAGACGGAGCGGTACGTGTGGTCGCTTCTCCCAGACAACCTCAGCTGCCGGGCGGAGGACGGCCTGCGTCGTGGCTAAGGGTGTGTTTATGTCGGAGGCTGAAAGGGGGGGAGGCAGGGGGGTCGAATTCGCTGCTGCGCGGCGGACCTGCCGTTGTCCATCTTCGTTGCGTCGTTCGGCGGCCTGCTAATACGCGTACGACCAGCATTTTTGGAGTAAAGTCGACCCCCGAATATTATGATAATACCAAGTTCTCCCACTGCTACTCGTTAGCCGAGCTTTTTCTGTGAGGGACGGGTGGTCACTTGCTAGGGTGGTGCGCTGCCCGCTGCGTAGGCTGGTACGGACCACCATCCTGGTGCAACTCCGAGGCTAAGGGCCTAGCTCTCGTTACCCGTGTTGATTTTATTACGAGATTGGTAAAGCGGAGCTGTGCTTTTGACAAGCGGCGTGTCTCCTGTACATATAAATACATACATTGACCACCCCCCCCCACCTACATGCACACGATTTCGTCGCCGTTCGCCGGGGAAGGCCTGACGTTACTAAGTAGCTAATGTTAGACAACCCTTCATGCCACAATGACTAAAATAAAACAGCTTCACAAAACACACCCGAAAAAGCAGTATGTATGAAAATAACCCATATTCCATTTTTCAACGATTAGAGCCAACCGACGTTGTTTTGACCGAAAGCTCCTTTCCAGTCTTTCGGATGTGTCTGGTTTCCCCGTTATTTGAGATTAGCAGGAGCGATAACGATGTTGTGTTTTGATCTGTTAGCTGTACTGGATTTAATGTCGGTTAAAATAAGATGAAGACCAGAGCCGCAGTAGCCGGCACTATTTTGTAAACCGGAATTTTTCATCCTCGGGGAAAATCATAGGACTTTAAACGCTGCCTAAATTAATTCGGACCGATGCAGCCATTTTAATCTGAATATGCGTGAATGATACCACGTACATCGGCGTGCGATTCCCCCGATCTACGATCAGTGACTCAGGAGATGCATAGATAATTTACTAACGGCCGTTAAATTGTCATCTTGATTTTTGGTAATGAGGAAGGCATACTTCATCATCTGTTATTTGTTTGGAGTTGCTACATATCTCTCTCTGCTTATGGATCTGTTTTAAATTTTACATGACTACCTAGCTAATTAGTAATATTGGGTATATATTCCTGTTTGCCGCAATTTTAAATGCAGTTGTATTTACCTTCGCTCATCAATACATTAATGTGCATTAATTGGGTGTTACCGCTTGCATGGTGGCTATAGATATCTGCCGTTGAGCTTTCTTATCCTGAAGTATAGTTAATTTCCTGAATTCATATATATGGAGAATGGCAAAAAGTTCATAAATAGGACTAATGGTTCTTGATGGGTTGGCGCTCAAGCCTAGGTTATTTCTTGCCTTACGCCCATAGCTTCCAGTATAGGCTCTGGACCCAAGCAACTCTGCATAGGACAGGTATATATGATGGATGGATGGAAAAACATGGCAAGTGAAACTGTATATCTCTATTTTTGCTGACTGAAAATAACTAAAATCTAGGTCTTGTATTTACTGAGTATTTTATGCTATTACAGTACATGCGTCAGTTGCATGACTGGAAATTGTCTGGCCTCCTCTATAAAATTAATATTCCTTGCTGTAGAATGACCTCAGATTGAATGGGGACACGGTGCACTGTGAGAGTAGACTTAGACTTTTGTACAGTATTATCTTGAATCACACATTATTGAATTTCACAAATTATTTGTGCCAACACACTTCTGTAGCATGAAGCAGGTGTAAACTCTGCGGGCACATACATACAGCAACACCTGACATAACGTAACTGTTCCCCGAGCTTCCATTAGAGGAGAAATCTGCCCCCCATGCCTTTCATGGGGAGACCCACAATGCAGTGTATCATAGACTTTGATGTTGCTTGATTCATATCCCATGACGGACCTTTATGTGATTCAGAGACTGAACTGGGTTGTACCAGTAATACCTTTATATATGTAAATGAGTAAGAAGTTGCTCTGCTTTTATAACGGATGGCATGGTGGTTCAGTGGTAAGCACTGTCGCCTCACATCTCTGGGGTTGGGAGTTGGAATCCTGCCTCCATGCTGTATTTATGGACTTTGCATGTTCTCTGCATGTTACTTGGTTGATTTGGTTCCCCCCACAGTCCAAATCCATGCAACTAGGTGAATTGCCTTTTAGTTTTCTGAGTATGCAAGTGTACCCTGTGATGAACTGGCATGCCGTCCAAGGTGTTCCCCTGCCTTGTGCACCGTGCACCCTTTTATGGTCTCTCTGTAACCCTGTCCCGGATAAGTGGTTAGATGATGGATGGTTGTTTTTAGAATTTTTCTTACTCCTGAAGCAGGCTGTGGTTCTGCTTCCTACCTAAACAAATGTGTGATTGGTTGCCTTGGTCTGCCACTCCAGGCCCCCAGTCTTCCAGCTCCATGCCATGTCTTTGTATAAGACCTCGGACCAAGCCAACGACAACACCCGTGTGACCTCCATCTCTGCGCTGACCCTTGACCTGTGCTCCCCACACAGTGCACTGATTGACACTGATCTGAGCAAGAAGACCAAGACCAGAGGCCCCAACTCCTCACCCAAGAGCCGGCGTATTTACGCATCTGTCACGACTTCAGAGCTACTCAACGGCACCATGGTTGGAGTGGATGACGATGCATTGAGTCAGCGCCGGGAGGGTGGACGGTCTCGGAACCAGGAGAATGATCAAGGTCGTCGGCCAGTGTCTGATGGCTGCATCGGCAGCAACACTAAGCGTGTCAAAGAGGGCCGAAACCAGCTGCGCAAGGTGGCTGAGAAGAAGCAGGATCAGAATCGTAATCCCAGCCAAGTCCAAAACCAGAACTGGAACCTGAGCCCCGACCAGAACCCTAATCAGAACCTTCCGCTTAATGAGGAGCTGAATGGTGAGGGGAAAACCTTGAGGTCACTGTGCCCTGATTTGGAGTTGGAGGCAAAGAACGCTGCAAATGAGCCACTGCTCATTGATACCTTGGGGGCGCCCAGGGGCAAAGAGGAAGGCCACGAAGAAGATGAAAAGGAGGAAGCTGTGGAAGGGGAGGACGAGGCTCAGGCTCCGCTCGGAGGGGATAAGGACACAGACTCTTCCTCAGAGACTCAAAGCAATAGTGAGTCCCGGAAGGAGTTTTCTGGGGGTTGCAAGAGCGCTTGCCTGCTCTTTCAGGGGAGGAATGGGGACCCCACTGATGAGGACTCCAGCTGGACCTCTCTGTCCCAAGGTAGCACGGCCAACAGCACCCCCGATGGAGAGACAGGTAAGAGCAGCTAATCAGATTGGATGTTTTGGATTGTGGGGCTGCTGTCCTTTGGGTGTGACTGAAGCGATGTGATTAGCAGTTTTTCCTTGTCATGTTAGCCCAGTGGTGGTTGGTATGAAGAAGGTGGGTGGGTCACCACACAGCAAAACCTCCTTCCTCTTTTGAGGTGGCAGAGGTAATGATGGCATGTCTAAGCAAAAATGAGGCTGGATCAGTGAGCTTTTCAACCTTGACAATCTCATCATTTTTGTAAAGCTCACTGTTGATGTGTATTCCCTTTAAGTCTGCTTGTCCAAATTTCAGTTTGTCCTTGTTGAATTGTGTTGTTTAAAATTGGAACTGTGTTTTGTTTTCATAGTTGCCTTTGGTGCTGTATCTTAATGCTGAAAGTGTGTGACTCATGCCCGCTCTATACACCAGAACCATACTGGGACCGCAGCGCCTTTGAAACGGATACGGACCTGCCGGCAGGCTGGATGCGAGTGCGGGACACCTCCGGCACCTACTACTGGCATATTCCCACTGGTACCACACAGTGGGAGCCACCTTCACCCCTGGAAGAGGGTGAGGCTCCTGAGAGGCCCTCCAGCACCTCTCCAGGAGCCACACCCACCGAGGAACCACAGGTGATGGCCAGGAGGTGGATGTATATGTGATCACTGTCCAAGTTTATTTTTGAACTTGACTGTAGAGGTTTCATTCCATTCTGAATTTCGGTGTGGGCTGGTATTACTGCTAGTGATGGCCAAGCAACGCTTCATGAACCATTTGCTGTATTTTCTGACCCCACTAGATGATGCTCTCTGTTCATAAAAGGGCTCAAAGCATGCCCCAAAGCAAACCAAGAGCGCCATCTAGTGAGGTCAAAAAATACAGCAAATGGTTCATGAAGCTTCATTTGCTAATTCCTGTTGTAATGTAGATTCTTTGATCAGCATGTCGGGCTGCATGTAGAGATGCTAAAGATAGCCACAAGCTTGGTGTGACCTCTGTGTGGACAGTCTGCCATTTGCCTTTAATTCTGGGTTAAAAATATCCTTGTGCCATCATGTCTGCTTTCTAGTCCAAAGTGGTCAGGTTCCTGAGCTTTCACTTGGTCCCGTCTTTTGACCTCTGTCTTGATCACAAGTGAAGTGTTAGTGTCTGGATTATTTTGACCTTGCTCTATGAGGCCAAGTGTGCTGACATGTTGAGCGTGGGGCTGTGGAAGCACTGGGCTCAGTCAGTCCTTGTGTTGGAGGTACTCTGTTTTCAATCCCATACCAGGCAGCTCACTTCAGCCACAGTTATGTTTTTTCATTGTAGTTGCTTGAGATTTATTGTCTGTTCATGTGTCATTTATGAAGATTGCTTGAATGATACCTTTGAAGCAATCAGTAGGTATTTTTTGTGCGCTATCAGTCCGTAGCTGATTTGGCCCACTGGGATGTAGTAAAGTAATTAGGTGGGATATGAATTAAGCTCTATGGTGACTGATGGCACCTGGTCCCATGCATTGTTTTCGAGGATCGGGATGACCTTCCTGCTGTGTATGCGTGACAGCAAAATGTTTTGGTTTGCGGTAGCTACTCTGGTATAGATGCATCTTGCATGAAAATGTGTATGGGTGGATTATTTTCATAAGGTACGACTGTCTGAATCCTGGGGAAAAACCAGTTCTGGAAATACAAGGTGTGAAAATGTCTGTTTACTTATGTTTGTCCCCGTATGTCCCTCTGTTGCCCATCTCAGCTGACGTGGAACGGGCCATCACGCCCCAACAAGTTTGATGAGGATGCCGACCTATGGAAGGTGAGTCGTGCATCGGTGGAACCAGCCGACCAGTCAGCAGGAATCTACCTTATTAATCACCCATACAGAGCATTGCCACCCCTAAGCACAAAACACCTCGAGATCACGCTTGGCAACCACCCAGGCTGACACACCATCCAGTCCCATCCTCTGGAAATGGCACTCTGTCTATTTATAAACATTGGAAACCCTACAGTGTTGTGATGGCTTCCTGCAGGAGGAAGATGCAACCCCTGACCAGAGCTTGAAGGAATTTGAGGTAGCCGCTTTAAGGTATGCCTCCATCAATCTCAGGTACGCTCGGTCGTTCTCGTGGAGCTGGATAACCTTTGTTACAGCGAGTTGTGGGAATATATAGTTTTGATTATTTAAAAATGTCTTTCAGACTCTGCGTTATATAGATTGTATGAGAACATCCTCATGGTGTTTTTGTATTATGTGCGCTATAGTAACCGCTCACTGTGTCTCTCACACACAGCTGCCCACAGACAGAAGGTGAAAAGAAGGCGGCATCTTTCAGCACTGATCTCGGGGCCAAGGTACATAGTGCTGCTTGCACTAACACCAATGCCCACATACTGCAGTGACTGTTAGCATTAGCAAAGCTGTTTACTGCATTCTCTTCACGCCACAGTTCACAATGAGTCCTCTCTCTACTCACAGTGCTTTGCAGTGCGGTCACTGGGCTGGGTGGAGATCTCTGAGGAGGAGATGGCTCCGGGCAAAAGCAGTGTGGCCGTCAACAACTGCATCCGCCAGCTGTCCTATCACAAGCACAACCTGCACGACACAGCCGGCATGTGGGGAGAGGTGTGTGTGTGTGTGCGTGTGTGCGCGCGCGTGTGTGTGTTTGTAATTATTACATTTTGGGGACCAGATTTCCACACAGTGTGATAAAAACCTGCCACTTTCTTTTTCCTGACCCCACAAGGGGAAACTTTTATAAAAATCTGTGGCTGCAATCAAAAAATTAAAAATACTAAAAGTCCTGTATTTGGTTACTTCAGATTAGATTCAGGGCTGGGTTTGTGTTTGTGTGCTTGAATGACAGTGTGCATTTGCCCCAGCTTGGTATGTTAGTGACACACACACACTGTATACCCAGGGAAAGGACATGCTCCTGGTTCTGGAGAACGAGACGCTGAACCTGATTGACCCACTGAGCCAGAACCTACTGCATTCTCAGCCAATCGTCAGCATCAGGGTGTGGGGCGTCGGCCGGGACAACGGCAGGTCAGCGGCCGATACCCGAGACGGGACCTGAATTCTCACTGACACTTCCAAGGGCAGAAGCACCATTTTTTGGTATTGTGAGCGTTTACCCTAAAGAAAATCGCTCCCCATTGGTCTGGTGTGCAGATAGGTTTACTTCTGCCCTGCGCTTGAAGCATTTAAAGTTACATTGATTGGTTCCTCTAGTGCAGGGGTCTCCAACTCCGGTCCTGGAGAGCTACCATCCAGTAGGTTTTCTATACTACCTGCCTTCTGATGTGCCACACTAGTTCTCAGGTAAATACCAGGAACAGGTGTGACTCATCAGAAGGCAGGTTGGATAGAAAACCTCCTGGATAGTAGCTCTCCAGGACCGGAGTTGGAGACTCCTGCTCTAGTGTGTGTGTTTGAGGTTGATAATGCATGCAGTGTTTTATGAAGACCTGGTAAAGTATGTCCTTATGGGTCCTGTAGTTTCTCTTCCCTGCCTGTGTTAGGCAGCAGTTCTCCTTGCAGTTACAGGGTTCTGCGGTCAGATCAGACCCACAGCAGCTGTACTAAGGAATCCTCTGCCTATTTATAGATCCAAGCTGGGCACTCTGAGTCACCATGACTCATCCCAGGATCTGCATTCTTCAGAGGCCCCATCTGGCAGACTTGGGCTCTGTAGAGCCATGCTACCCCCTTGTGGTTATGCTGCGCCACTGCATTTCAACTTATTCAACCCTTAAAAAAACCCTTTAAATTTGTCGCTTATTTTTATAATTTCAATTCTTGCTTTCTGTTCATGTTGCAAAGCGGTCAGATATCCTTTTTGTCCGCTGAGTGGTGAATGTTTATTCCTGAATGAGTCTCATTTATCTCAAAATAGCTTCCTCCCCCCCCCCCCCCCAGCTGGACTTCCTGCTGAGTTGTGGTTTAATTTGCTGTTTTCTTTCTGACCTGCTGCCTTGTGGAGCACAGGGAGAGGTAGTGTGCCTCTTACTGCTTTCTGCCACCTTTTTCTGTAGATCCATGGTGGTTGTCGTCGTCATCATGGTTATGTCATAGGCTGACCCCCCCCACAACCCCTCCCTTTTCATAATGGAATGTGTCATGCATCATAGGTTCCATGCTTAATGGTTTAAGTGTCTCATAGCCCATAGAAATTACATTTCATCAGGGCCAAACAAAACGTTTCATTTCCTGTCCGTCTCCTTTGATGTGATTTTCAGTACGTGTGTGCCATTTAAGAGCTGCGATTCCTAGCTACATGATCGGCCATTTCTCTAGCATGTGCAGTTGACATTTTCCTCTGGGAAGTGTCAGTTAATATTTCCTGAGAGATGGTCGGCTCATGTGCTCCGATCTGCTGCTCTAACCGGCGTGACTGCTTAGTTACGCCCTGCCCATCGTCATCGCCATCGGAGCGGCCTTTGTGTTAGCGTGAATTCCTGCTGAGCGTGTCTCCCGTTAACAGGGACTTTGCCTATGTGGCCCGGGATAAGCTGACACAAGTGCTGAAGTGCCACGTGTTTAGGTGTGACACGCCAGCCAAGAATATCGCCACCAGTATGCATGACATCTGCTCCAAGGTGAGACTGCAAAGCCATTTGAGTATCGAGTAGTTTGCGATGTACGTTGTGAGTAACGGCTGATTTGCTAGCTGTTCTAACGGTACTGTTGTTTCGCCAAAAGATCATGGCTGAGAGGAAATCGTCCAAGTCGTGCGTGAGCAGACTGAGCATCGATCCTTCTAAACTGGTAGACATTCCTTTCCAGGGTAAGCTCCACCCCCAGCTAAAATAATTTTACTCTGAGGCTTCCTCTAGTGGTCATTGTTTGCCCCTGGCTCCAAGTTATTTGTGATTACGCCTGCAACTCTACACCCATCGACTCCTTATTTGCATAACACATTAAAAGATAAATATTTGAGCTACTGTTTATTTTGTCTCTCACATTTCTCCAGAATTCCCTGCTCCTAAGAATGAGCTGGTCCAGCGCTTTCAGGTTCGTTACCTCGGTAATGTGCCAGTGGCCAAACCCGTAGGTAAGGGAAATTTTGGTAAGGGTTATTTTTACTTACCTTGCTATTTGTGTGAAATGTGTGGATGTCCTGTCTCCTAGTTTTTGTATTTGAAGGCTTGTTTTAATGGCTGACTTTTGATCTCTGAGCTGCGACTGTTGTGGTTGGCAGATGTATAGGAGAATCTTTTGTCTGATCTTTCGTCTTTGTGTGCTCCTCTTGCATCACAGGTATGGATATGGTGAACGTTGCCCTGGAGACGGTGCTGAACACCACAGAGAAACACGAGTGGAAGTGCGTGACTGTGAATGTGGCCTCAGCCACCCTGACCATCCTTAGTGCAGAGGTGAGGTGTCGTCGTCGCCCCCCCGCCACCCCTTGTATCCTCACTTGTGGCCTGCTTGATGGTGAGGAGTGAGGGACAGCAAGTCTGTTTGGGTACTTGCAGTGACATTGCATCAATTGATCAGTCAATACTGCTCTTTCATTTTGGAGAAAACATTGTCACACAAAATACCCCTCCCCCCCCCCCCCCTCGCAGACGGACGAAGTGCTGTCAGAGTGCAGGGTCCGCTTCCTGAGCTTCATGGGCGTGGGGAAGGATGTGCACACCTTCGCTTTCATCATGGCCCAGGGTCCGGGAGACTTCGTCTGCCACATGTTTTGGTGTGAGCCCAACGCCGCCAGCCTCTCCGAGGCAGTACAGGCTGCCTGCATGGTGAGTGCGTGTGTGCGCTTTGGACCTCTGTAACCCTCCGTCAAAGACTTCAATCAGAATAAACCCTTTAACTAGAAACAGGAGGGTGTACTTAGAAATTCTGGCCCCCCTGACAAAATGTCACCTTGGACCCCCCACTTGAGTTGGTAAGACAGGTCCCATGGTAGATGGGATTTACGGAACATTTTGCTAGGCAGGGCTGGTCCCCCTTGGTAGATTGTACCAAGAAGGGGGGGGGGGGTCCCCAGTAGTAGATTCTAAGACCCCTGTAAAGTCCCCCCCGACACTTCTGACTAGTGAGAATGAGGATAGCTTTCAAGAAATGGTCTTGCTGGTGACTAATGTATAAATCGTGTCCCGCCCGTCTTCAAAAGCTGCGCTACCAGAAGTGTCTCGATGCCCGGCCCCCCAGCACCAGCTCCTGCCTGCCGGGGCCCCCCGCAGATTCCGTGGCCCGCCGTGTCGGTTCCAGCGTCAAAAAGGGGGTGCAGACCCTGCTGGGCTCTTTCAAGCGGGCTGGGGCTCAGACACCCTAAGGGAAGTAAGGCATCGCATGCCCCCCCTACAAACCCCACCCCTACGCAGCTACTTCCCTCTTGTTAACTCCACCCCGCATCTGCCCCCTCCTTGCAGGCAGTATTGTGTATGTGTTTTATTTCTTATTTTCTATTATTTATTGTTGCCTTTGGTGGGGTGAATGTGGCAGATCACACCAGTACATGCAGCACTCTGTGTTCTGCCAAATGTGACATCTGGTGTAAATTTGTCGGCTTGTGTCGGAGACTGTTTTTCCTGGCCGAACTGATGTGGCACATGGGGTAAAACAAACGTTATCAGTCTAGATATGGGGGTGGGTATATAACTACTGAGTGTCTGCACACGGATCCCAGGACATTCACTGAATCCAGCCCCCATCGGTGTACCGTCACGTCCTTTGCCCTGTCGTACATTGGAGTCCTCCTCAAATCCCAGCAGACTGTAACAGTGCGGCGTGATTTGGACACCATGCAAACTTCACTCTTTATTCTCTTAAGCATAAGCCACGGATTAGCCTTATCATTATAGCTCCTTTCTGAACGTTATGGTGTAATACTGCCACCTGCTGGGCCAGCATGTAAATATTTTTAAAAATGGTAGAATCGGCAGCAAGTCCGTGTCCGACCTGAGTGGCTCATCTGCCCCTCTTCCAAAGTCTTTAGCTGCGGACCAACAGATGACTTCAGTATGATTTATTGGTGCACTGTGGCTTTATATATAAATAATAGTTTTATTTCATTTTTTTGTGAATAGCAGAAATCTGTATAATGTAGTCTTCCAAATGATGTGTGACTTCACCCCGTGCATGGATTTAAAGTGCACTGTGCCGGTCATTCTTGTGGAGTTGGCATCGATATTTCGAGTCGAGTTCCATGCATGCAATAAATAGATGCTAGTATGTGTGCGTTGGGAGAGAACGGGAGGGATTCAGAGAGTTTAGGAGAACAGCCTATGTTCTGCACTGTATGAGTCCTGCCAAGTTAAGGGTCCAATTCATTTGAACTTGGTGCTTCAGGGGCACTGAGAGGACACCTGCAGAAGGGTGTGTGTCACAGTCTGCTCCGTCATGGTGTCTGCTGCGTGTTCGTCTGCCCCCCACCCCCCCTCCACCCCCACCCTTTTCACCTTTTGCAGACGGGGAGGTCGTCTTGTACAGGTACTGCTGTTATATTGCTTCATCATACGCGTGCTCCATATCGCTGCACACATTGCTCTGCGGCTCCCTCTAGTGGTCATGTCGTGGCTACACGCTGTACGTGGATAAACATCCAGCAGACGCAGAACGCCTTTTCTCCGTTTTCACACCCCCGCCCCTCATGCCGTCTCTTTGACTGATAGCGAGCCTCGAAACAGTCCGCACACCACCTGGCACTCGCACTCATAGCTGTGGTGCATTCCAAGTGTCGCGTCAGGCTTGGGTTACCTTTGCAAGGTGCTCTGAAGGACTGGAACATTAACTGGCAGTGACAAGTAGCTTGAATCTGTTTTAGTAACTTATAGCATTCACTATTTGGTAAGTGAAAAATGTAACTGAAATCAGATAAGACCTTTTAACACTAGTGTAATACAAAAAACGTGTAGCTCACTAGGGTCACTGTTGTAAATTTTGACGTTAGTAACTCGACGATTCAAAAGGTCTGAGATCTGTGGTCAGAGTCTGTCACACAGCTCTTTAAATGGGGAGGATAGACTTTGGGTTGTGAGACACTGGAGGAAATGCTTCCTTTTCATTCTCCGTTCCTCATTTCTTCTCACACTTAATACTAATGATACATGTGCGTGTTAATATTAATGTCTTTCAGAGATAATGTTTAGAAACTGGATTTTTAAAGTAATACTTTAAGGTCGTAGAAAACTCTAGATCAACGTGATGCTTGAAGTGAGTTTAATATATTTTTTTTCATGTTTCAGTAAGTCTTGTAGTCAATTTTAAAACTTAATATAAATTCTGAGCTCAGAGTTGTAATGCAAGAAAGCTTTTGATTTATAAAGGATTGTTTTTATTTTTAAACTGTACATCAGGTGTAATGTATATACATGTATATTAATGTGTCATTGTACAAAATTAAACACGTAAACACTATTATTGCATCCCATTCCTTCTTTTCATGTTCACAGAAGTAGTAACATGCTTCATTGCCAAGCTAACAGATGATATTGTACCTACAGTTATTGTCAAGACTTTTCCAAATCAGAAACCTTGGGTCACTGGATCTGTTCGTGAAGTATTGAATGCATGCTCTCCGGCTTATAACAAATGGAATAGGACTGGAGATATGACTCCGTTCAGGTTAGCCTCCTATAATCTCACAGAAAGTCCACATTTTTGCTGGGAACTGGGAGGGAGCAAAATGTGGACCGGCTGCAGGTCTCTGAGGACCGGATTGGGAAATACTGATCTAAGGCGTGCAGTAAATACAGAAAAGAGAATGTACAAGGACAAAGTGGAAGCTCAACTTCACAATCTCAACTCTAGATGCTTGTGGCAGGGACTGCGAACAATCTGACTGAAGAGGCAGAACTCGCACCTCGTGTAACATAGATCCCTCACTGTTAAATGACTTAAATGCTTTCTATGTTCATTTTAAAACTAACAGCACCAGAGATAGCAGCACAACACTGACCAGTAAGGACTGCCCATTCGCAGTCTCCGAGCACGATGTAAGAAAACCCTGAATCGGGTGAACAGCATGGAGGCGGTAGGACCTGACGACGTACCAGACTGCATCCTGAAGTCCTGCACTAACCATCTCACTCTGGTGTTCACTTCTTTTTTGAACCCATCATTGGCCCAGTCCATTGTTCCTATGTGCTTCAAGATGTCCACGATCGTCCCATTGCCTCGAGAAAAACAATTTAGTTTGCCCTGTAGAGATGACCTCACTGATAATGAAGTGTTTTGAGTGATTTGTCAAGGAATCATTAGACCCCCCTTCAATTCGCATATACACCCAACAGAAGTACGAAAGATGCCATATCGTGTCTTTCACTTCACACTTTGTCACTGAGGACATCGGTAGGGGGAACGATGCAAGGCTGTGGTTCATCGACTATAGTTCAGCCTTTAATGCGGTAGTGTCCCTTAGGCTGGCCACCCAACTGAGGGAGTCTGGACCTTCTTGTCTGGCAGACAGGTGGTGAGACCTGGCAGCGATACCTCCAACATCCTTCATCGGTGCTCCACAAGGTTGCGTCCCAAGTCCTCTGCTACATTCCTTGTACACCCACGATTGTAAGTTCTTGCACAGCTCCAATCTCATCGTAAAATTTGCTGACCACCCGGTGGTACTAGGCTTGATCTCCAATGAGGATGAGTCTGCCAATCTGGACAAGACAGGTATCTTGGTGTACATGTTTATGAGGACCTGATATGGACTAATCACACAACTGAGAGGCTGAGGAGAAGTTCCCCTCAGGTCAAATAAACTTTAAACTCTGCTTAATCATTGTCAACTTTCATCATTGTCATATGCTGTATTTGCATAACCCAGGATTCATGGCTTTAAATTCTGTTAATTACATTGCTTATACTGCAATTGCACTTTACATCAATACTGTGGAAGGATTTTGCATCTAGCACTGCACGATTTGTGTTTTTATATATATATAATATAAAAAATTACATGAATTGTGCAGAGAAATGTTATTGTGGCCAAACTGCTCCATCACTGTACATCAACATAATATATAAACTGTAGGGGACAAAGTTTAATAACAGTAAAGAAAATATATATATATATATAGTGTGTGTGTGTGTGTGTGTGTATATATATATATATATATATATATGTATATATATATGTGTATATATATGTATATATATATG
>JAODLC010000014.1:180595-221910 GCA_026781145.1 Hippopotamyrus pictus
ATGTGTATATATATGTATATATATATGTGTATATATATGTATATATATATATGTGTATATATATGTATATATGTATATATATATATGTGTATATATATGTATATATATATATGTGTATATATATGTATATATATGTGTATATATATGTATATATATATGTGTATATATATGTATATATATGTATATATATGTATATATATGTATATATATATGTATATATATTTTGCATTTCCTAATAGTTTTAAAAAGATATATTTCCTTTACTGTTATTTAACTTTGTCCCCTACAGTTTATATATTATGTTGATGTACAGTGATGGAGCAGTATGGCCACAATAACATTGTCATTGTATTGTACAATTGTACAAATGAAAATCTTTAATCTTTGCAGACTTTTTAAATTAATGCAATATGGTCAACAGAACGGTTTCAGAAACAAGCAGAGCAGCATCTCATCCTTAAAACTGTGCAGGATGTTCATTATGTTGGCGATTTACATTGTTTGCAAATTGGAAGGTAAAAGTATTCATGCCTTCCCTTCTTAGTTGAATCATGAATATTCAGATTGTCATGCACTGCTCGCTTGCTCGCTGGATGGTTACTCTGCTGTGACAGTTGACAGAACATAATTTCCTTTTTCTCCCAGTGTGTATTTCTTAGTCACTAATTATCTCTACAGTTGTGGGCCTCAAATAATCTGCATACAATCTTGTCTTGCCTTTGTTTTTTTTTTGTTTGTCATTGCCTATAAACATTTCTGCAAGTGATACTAGTTCTGTACGTGTGTGACAATGGCTTAATTTCCAATTCTAATGTGTTGGTGCTCCACACTTTCCCCAAATGTCAAGCACTTTTTGGAAGCTTAGGGTGTCTTGGGAAAAACACATAACTAATTAATTTTAATTTGTTGGATTATTGAAACTGCAGAAGCATCATAGTGTGTTGTGGAAGACTCTGCCCGCATGTGGATTCCTGTTTTATGTTGTCAGGAGGGATATGAATAGATTGCGAATGAATGGTGATTTGCAGAACCACCATTACGCTTCATGTCTTCATTTGAAAGCTGTTATGGCTCTCGGCTGTTTTCTCTGTAAATATGAATCTGGTCGCAGGAACGGCGGGGCTGTGGTTCTCCATCCGCCAATCAGGCATGCTGAAGCCTTTCACGCTGCCAAGCTGTTGAGAACATGGCCAAGAAATGAACTGTTAAGAAATGAGAGTCTGGTGGACTAATAAATTTTGGAACCAGTGCAAGAAAGAAAAAGGAAGGGAAAGTATACAGAGGAGGCAAACGATCAGATTTGATTTTCTTTTTTTTTTTCCTTTTGGGGGAGTGGTTATTAGATGTTAATGCATATGTAGTCATGGTTTACAGGTTCATTTTAATGGTTCTAATTTTGCAGTTGCTAATAAGTAACTTGCCTTTCAACGTTTGCAGATGTATTATGTAGATTGAAAAAGTGCCTGCACGAGGCAAATATTGACCCAAGTGCCGGATTTTATGGTGTATAATTTGGCTTGGTATGCTGATGTGGAGCCCATCATACGCTTTATTTTCTGGCTTTGAAATATACCCATTAAGTCCTGCTTTCTCCCGTCATCAATCCATTACTCTGCTTATCTTAAAAAGGATGTAAACATGAGGCTTAACCGGTGCCAGTGACACCTTCACATGTGAGTGGATCCTTGGCACGCGGCGGGCTTTTTCCGGATACCTTTCCTGTAGCCATGCCATATGAATTTGGCAGTAACCAGCTTCTGTGAAGCTCTTCTACCTGGGAGTATTAGGCAGTGAATAGCATCAAAAATCCACTGACTCCAGGCCACAGGTAAAATTGGCCACGGGTGACCAATGAAGACTTTGCACCGGAGTGAGGAGCTGGCTCCGTGGAACTTGATGCCTGCCAACCGCAGGTCAGTGATGACCATCTGGTAAGCCTGTGTCAGCAATTTAGTTAGTGGTCATCTTGGAATAACGCTTGGAATAACCCAGGAGGACTGCATCGACAGCTGCCTGGGAAAGGTGGTGTATACCACACTGTATACTAACCTTCAAAGTGCCGCACCTCAAGATGCTCATGCTGAGACACAATCTTATCCAGAAATGGCTGCTGTCTATGCAGGTTTTCACTACAACTCCCTAATTAGATTACTAATTAGAGGACTGATTGGGTTTAAACAGCTGACCTAAAGGTTACCCCAAAAACCTGCTTATTGCCCACCCCTGATCGAGAATTTCAGAAATTGTGAGAACCAACGTGTTGAGGTCAATGAACACTGTAGCACTGGCCTTTCAACAGGAAATTGTTGGTAGAACACACAGTTGAAGGTACCATACTTGCTCTCACTGAAATGGAGCTACTGAAGAAGGTAGGTGATTATCAGGCAAAAACAGCTACAACAACATAGTCTGAAACATCACCTGAGAGTACAACCAAAACAATGAGAAGTGGGTGTGCTGGCAAAGGCAGTTTGACTTCAGCAAATTCCTTGGTCATGTCTCCATGAGCAGGTGACTTTGCTGATTGTGTTCTGATTGGGTTCTGAAAGGCACTGGGCAGCTCAGTGTGGCTAAATGCAGCTTCTTTGTTACTTCAGCTAATTCTCAGAAGCCTTTAATGGATGTGCTCACTAGTGGAGCACGAATTTGATCTGACATCCGTTGTAAAAACAGTTCTTTAGAAACGAAGCAAGCCTGACAGGTACTCAAAAATGTCAGCGTGTAATCCAAAGGGCTTCGTATCGCCAAGGCTGAGCAAGGAGAGAAATTGGCGGGCATGTTCGTAGTCAGTCAGTCCAAAACTCTCTAACAAGTTTCTGTGGTATAGTTATTATTGCCTAGAGGTTTTTTAGAGAAAACTCACCCCTCCAACTGCTGTGTAACAACATGGTAACTTTTCAGTATTTTCTACGCTGATACCTACAGCTTGTTTCTCCAGAATCTCCGGTACATTCAAAGCAATTGATGATGATAATAATAATAATGATAATTATGATAATGATGACGATAATAATGATGATAATGATAACAATGATGATAATAACGATAATAATAATGATGATGATAATAGTAATACACCTCCTGCTCATGTGTTAAATGAGGCAATTTCCCCATACAGTAAAAATCGTGGCCTATAGTCCCGAGTATTTTGGCCCCGATGTCAATCTTCCTTCAGAAGTCAAGCCCCAGGTACACTTCTTACACCCCCTACCCCTTTGTTAAAACACATTTGCTAGAGTGGCAGCATATTAAACCACTTGATCTCTTTCGCGCATCTGAGAAATGACCCCATCCCGACAGGAAATGCGCCGCTGCGCCACTGCGATGCTGCGATGCCTGGGTGGTGCGCAGTATCTACGCAGCGTCTCTCCTGGTCCATCTGCAGTTTTCCTGCGGCATGCAAATAACGCTTTTCGCTTTATCAACCCCAGCTTTTGCTGTCCCGTGTGCATTGAACAGAACGGTTCAAATGGCTCATCTTTTAACAGTGCCCCCTCCTTCCCCGAAAGCTCATTTGAGACCATCTCTTGCTAAACGTCCCATGACAACCCCCTGTCATTTTACATTTAATGATAAATATGAAGACAAACTGGCTGATAAGGTGGGGAAGAAAAACATCTAGTATCAACATTTTCCTGCCATCTTTGCCCGACAGCTTGTGGGATTCTTTAAGGAGTAAAGAGCTAAATATTCGCGTCGTGTTCTCAATCATAGTGAAATGGCACCTTATGGAATTTGGCAATTTATGCTGTAATTAAAGCAGAATCCATCCGTCACATCAACAGCACAGACCATTTGCACGGAGGGCCACGGAGAGACCAGATCGGGAGTACAAATATGTGATTAAAAATGTGTGAGATAGATAGATATATTTAGCTGTATCTTCAGGGTCTGTTTTTACTGAGGTGTGTATGAAAAGCGACTGACTCATTACTGATGAAATACTGCACTTAGATTTCAGCCAATATGTTGGATTTTACGTCCATCTGTTGTTTTCGCTCATTTTCACTGTAACCGGACAGGTTCCGTTGCTGCGCGCTTGTTTGTGAAGACGACGGCCTATTTGTCTGTTAAAGGCTGTCATTTTTGGGAACATGCACCGGGAGCTGTACAGTAATTGTTGCATATGGAGAGAAATGCATTGAGCCTGTACTAGATCAGTGTAGATTAAATGACCTGATTGTGGAAGACACAGTTGAATGTAACATGTGAAATGACTGCTTTAATTTCACCGCCACTGCCTGAGCAAATATCCACTGCTAAATACACGTAAATAAATCTTAGTACGTAGGTACAACAGCTGTGCCCCAAATGAGATTTGAGCCCAAAGAGCTTCTATTCCATAACAAAAGTGGTACGAAACTGCATTTGTGGTATCATGGTTTGTGGTGGTTGTTATCATGCATAGGAATTTGTGTAATATTGTGCATAACAGCTGTACTTTTCGGCCTCACCGTTCTGAAAGACTGGTTCCAGGAGGACTGCCTTCCTCTTAATTGTATAGGAATGTGTGGATGTAATAAAACTGAAAGACTGAGCTCTAATGATGATTTATTGCCATAGCTGTGAGGACACGAGTTGCCGGAGAGCTCGGGGAGAAAATAAAAATTCACATGTAGTCACGGCGAAATGGCTGGGAACCAACGCAGAATTGTATCTGCATTTTTTCACTCCGCGGATGCCTTCATCCAGAGCAGCTTGCGGTATTTATTTGCTTACCGGTGCTAACAGTTTGCCCATATTACAGATTCACCTATTTGTATAATGGCGTAAGTGTGCACTAAAGACATTAAGGTTAAGTACCTTAGCTCCAGTGGTGAAGTAAGTTCACACGCATGAGGAAGTTGACACTTAGGTGGCACTTGTGCATGTAAAACTTGCTGAAATTAATGTATAAGCAGGGTTTTACTTTGATCCTGTAATCAATTGCCTCTTGCATTCTTGTTTTAAAGTTCATTGGAATATCGCATCTGTTTGCATATTCTGGAATTTTCGGACACAGTTGCTGTTTTGCAGATAAATGCCTTGGTATGACAATGCAAATAACTACTGATTGGATCAGTTAAACCACAGGAAGGAATGGGTTTGAATGCCATCCCGCAGGAACCTGGCCTGCCAAGACCTGTTAGACTCCTCTTCTGTGTAGTAAGTATCATTATAACACAAGTTAGTCGTAAAATGCCCCATTGGTGCCCTTTACCAACCATTATGTCATATGACAGGAAATATGTGCTGTTATTTGCTTGAGAGTAGCATCTGAACAGCAGGCGTCTAGCCATAATGGCAAAAATAAACAGTGTATTGCATCTACCTGTAGGGGTCAGTCAAGAGCAACAGTACTAAGAATGGTTAACACAATGTATTAATAGGCAATTGGTGCTACCATTGGAGAGAAAAAGCAATTAAGTGATTCATCTTAATTATAAGGATCTGAGACCTAGCCATTGACCTGGACAGGGGTCAGACTCTTGGCGTGAGCCTGTGGCATTCGATGGGAGGGACTGTGTGAGGAAGGAGAGCAAAAAATTGAGTTGAATTACAGCCAGACTCTGCAGAAGAAACGATGACAGCATGAGAGAAATCCCCCATGCGTCACTAAAATAGATCATGCAGCTTCGCTGGTCCCATTTGACAGGCCAGTTTTCGATCAATTTGTCCCCATGAGTGATAACCGTGCCCAGCTGCAGTGAGGCTACCCGTCAGCCACTACAACTGAGATCATTTGCCGTGTTTCTAGGGTCAGTTGGGTTACTTTGTGCTGAGATCTCTGCCGCCGGTGCATAAAACATTTAAGCGACACATTTATTCAGTGCAACACATGTAATTTTGATTTCAGCTGTATTGCTAGATAGGTTGTGAAGATTTAAGAGCAAGCCACGATTCAGAGTGCATTTCAGCTTAAGGTTACAACGGGGAATTCTGCACGGTGTCTTTTGCTCTGGTCAGCAGAGAAATTCTATGCTGCGAGTGTGATGTGTCATATACGTATATAAAGGAAAGCTAATTTTTTGGGGTTAGGGCTCAGTGGGTTACGCTCAGAAGCTCTTCAGTTCAAATTCCACCCCCAGCAGAATAGTCATATTTCTGTTGGGACCTTGAGCAAGGCTCTCATCCACCCCCCCCTCCCCGAATTCTTCAGTGACACCGGTATTTTTTGACCCCAAGTTTTGCTTTCACCTGTATGTTTCTGTATGTCATATACATGGCATATGCATAAATTCAAGAATTCCAATGTACCCCTGCAAAAGACAAATAATGGATTGTCGTTCAATACATATACAGTATAAAATGCAATAAAATACTGCAAAATGACTGACTAGTATTATAGAAAACATGAATTATTGAGAATTGATTTGCTCAGCACATTGAACAGAACCATGAGACATGGTGATGAGTAAGGATCTCGTTGTGCTTGGAAATGGCAGCATCTCCAACGGAAATTGGAGAGAAAACAGCCTTCATGACGAAACGGAAGACAACTGACTTTAGGCTTGTGCTTTAGAGAAAGTGAAAGGGAACGGATTTTAGGCTGTGCGGAGCGGCGTGACTTGTGTGGCGTTACCGGGGAAGGCACCACTGTGACATGAATGAGGGACAGCAGAAAGATGAGCTTTGGGATGGCCTTGTTCTCGCGCATCACCCCTGCGCTCTTCATGCTGCGGTCAGGTCCCAGCATCTCAGCTCACAGATGGGTTTCACAGTTGTCTGGTTTCCATGACACCCATCCCATTATCTTCTCGATAAACGACAGCACGTGTGGTATTGGGGGGTGAGAGGGGATGGTAATTTTTAACAATTAAGAAGTGATTCTGTCGAAACCGGCATGCGACTTGATTTATATGCAGCTCTGTCGCATTCAGTGGTGCACGCTGAGAAATGCTTGGATGGACACATAATATTAAACATTGGGTTGATTTCAGAGACCTGAAAACGCAGGTGATGTTCCCGTCTGTATTGGAAAGGCGAGCTTTGACGAATTGGATTCCACTTGAAGCTTCGATGGGTTTGATGGCCCGGAATATACCTTTGTGGCTGGATGTGATTGGCTGATAAATACAGTCAGCCTGTGTGTTACCTGACTAGAAAATAATTCCAGGTAGAGAGAACATTTTTTAATGTTTTACTCCAGACAAGATGGCAGTGAGGCTGTCTGCATTCAGTGTATTGAGTGACAGCTCCAGTGTATTTGTGAGTCAGCGGAGGATGAAATGAATGTTGAGAACCATAAGGCACAGATCTCCATCTCTGACAGGCCTGTATAAAGCAGCCTCCCTTAAAGCCTCCTGCCAGATGATGAGATTACATTTTGCTTTCCTGTTGTTTTGGATTCGGTTCATATCCGGTGAGAGGAAATTATTCTTTCTAAATCTGGATTCTGACTCTCTGGTAATCCTTCTTTAGTGCATCTGAAGCCCTGTAGGTACTTTGACATTTAGAGAGGTAAATCTCATCTGGCTCTTTCTAATTGGGACACACGAAATTCTGCTGGGAAGCTATAACTCATAACAAAAAAGAACCTTTGTTTGCTTAAGTTTTTGCCAATAAAATATGCTCCCATGTCCGACTTGAGTTTTTAATCGAAGTTTATGACAAGCCGTTTTGCTGCCATCTGAAAGGAATCTTTTTTTTTTGTTCCGTGTAAATCCTTTGGCATAACAATTTCTCAAATGCACTCCGCTTTTGCTGCTGCAGACAGGGAGGTGGCCAGCAGAGGGCACTAAAATTCCATACAAGCTGAACAGTAAGGTGTCACCTGTCCTAAATCTCTAACACATAGATGAACAGGGTGACAGGAAGCTGAAAGTGGGATGGAACGTGACATGACATGAACATGACCAGCACGCCCAGGTTACTCAAAGGGGAGAATGTGATGCTCTCAACTCCTCAGTGAAGTGTTTGGACCTAATTTGAGTGATGGATGACAGACAACATGGAGAAGCAGACCTATGGATAGATGTTCCTTCAGATGGGAGAGATGGCTTCAGGTGAGTTGGCTGGGACTAATTGTTGAGTAACTGAAATGTTCTGTAGTAATGGATGTCTGTGAGATACAGTTGAATATATTGTGCCTTGTGTGTGCATGCATAAGGTCACCAAATAGTGCTTAACCGCAGATCATTATCTACCACAGTCAGAGGTGGACATTTCAGGTCCAGAAAGTACAAATCCAGACCAAGATTTTGGTTCAACCAACCAGTTGAATATGAAGCGTCACAATCACAGAGTACTCAGCTGGTATCCTTATCTGCACATTATCAAGTATAATATTATAATTACCTTCCAAAATGGTGTCCTGATAAAGTCAAGGTTGGACAACACCAGTGGACCAGTGTATCAGCAAACAACGTGCTCAGTCTTTGACTGTCTGCTCTCCATCTGTGATGTTCCTCCATAATCATATCCTGCTTCTGATTTCGACTTCGTCTTTACTCGGCCTGCATTGCAATGCAGAAACCAAATTTTATAACTCAAGTGGCATTTTTTATTGCATACGCGAGCCCGAATAATATTTGATTAGTGTCCCTCTGTGTCTGTGTTCTATCTGCATTGTAATAAACAGTAATTTTTGTCAAATTATGTATGCATCATGCCTCAGCCCATGAGGTCCCTTACCTCCTAAACTCTCCAAGGAGTGTTCGCAGTATCACAGTGAGGCCGACGCACAAACGCACGCAGGACTTGTGGTGTTCGCCGTAAGATGGACTCTGTAAGTCAGCCGTCTTTCCTCACTGCTTTTGAGTCAAAGGCAGGTTTGCTCAGAAAGCAGCCATCAGGGATTTGGGCTGGTGTAGGGGGTATAAATCACTGCTGGAGGTGAGTTTGTGTGTCGGGGTGGGGGGTTTGCCGTCTGCGCAAGCGACTGCGGCTTTCCTGCAAACGTATTGACTTAGTGACTTGGCCCAGAGAGGCTTCCTCCTTTACTCAGTGATTTACCATGAAGCCGTAAACATGCCCCAAGATCTCTCTTTCTGTGGGGGGTGGAGGTGGTTCTGCTTTGACATGCAGCTGCACTCTTCCTTAAGAGACAGTTCTATCTTGAGGGTCCCTTTTGTTTTCTGTTTTTTAAAGGTGAATGTTTACAATAGCACTTGATCCTGAGTACCTTACTCGTGGGCACTACAGAAACGACCTTTCCAGAGACTGACTACCAACCTCTCAGCACAAGTGCAGATTGTTAAGGATTAAGGAGACCGCATGCTTTTCTGGGCACATGCACGAACCTGCAAGTACTTACTGCTGAACATTTAAATGTGGGACTTAAAGTAGGAACACGGAAAGAAAACGAGTAGTAACGGGGTCTGAAATGGGGATCTGGCGAAGACTGTGATGGTGCCGCATGCGATAAGTTAACAATGAGGATTTTATAATGTTAAAATGCCCGCTTTGGCTGCGCTTCTAACTGTTAATGTGTAATTCTTTGGATCTACTGTATGTGTGTTGCAGTACCAGTCAGAAAAAATGCATTGTCATTTTTACATTATAATGTGCACAGCAAATGGGTTGAAAAAGGTATTTTCAGCTTCATTGAGGTCTACGTGACCCTCTGGGTTTTTTCTTTAAAAGTAAGGCAGAGCAGGATTTTGACCGTGGCTGTATGGAAATATCTCATTTTTCCCCCCCGCAGTTTCCTTCTCTTTTGTTAGAAAAAAAATCAATGCTGTCCTCACGGTGAGTATCTGTGAAAATCGAGCTGGTCAATGCATCTCCTCTCTGAGCGTCTGCTGTAGAGCCTGCGAACTTCGCCATCCATACATTTTCGGTGTGTCGTAAAGCATCGATTCCCTCCTGCGTGATGGAGATTTAATTAATTCCTTCACATGAAAAGTGCGCCGTGTTATTGAACAATAAAGAAGTCAATGCCTGGACCTGGAGATCAATTACGAATACCACGATTTGCAATCAATCTAATTGATTAATTGGCTGCAATCTTCTTTCTCCAGTTAAGACCAGGCTTGATATTTCACAGCTTGCGATCTGAGAGAACGACAGAGGAGAACTATGGTTGCTTCTCACATATTTTTTTTTTGTTGATCGTTTTTTTTAATTGCCAACTGTGGTTACTGGCTGTGCAGTACAACAGGAGTAATTGATTCAGACTTACTGTGAAATTAGGTTCAGGTGAGGGAGCTCTTTCATAAATGGTCCTAGAACTCTTCTCTGTCTTATGGAGGTGCCAGGAGTCTGAATTTCAGAGATTTATGTGTTTAGCATCAAGTTGTTCATGTAACACCAATGTGAGCTTAGCCAAATGTTTATGCAGGAGACATCTGAGATATCTGAACTCGATTAATTTTCCTTGCATTTATGTT
Organism: Hippopotamyrus pictus; assembly: GCA_026781145.1. Taxonomy (NCBI): domain Eukaryota; kingdom Metazoa; phylum Chordata; class Actinopteri; order Osteoglossiformes; family Mormyridae; genus Hippopotamyrus; species Hippopotamyrus pictus. Next base: position 190,906 of record JAODLC010000014.1, read on the forward strand.
TCTCCTCCTCTGCTGCACTTGCTGCAGACATCAGTCGTAATTCCTCACTGGTAGGTAGAGGGACAGTGAAAATGGATGATTTTCCATTTCTCCTACACTGTGTATTTTGAGTCCCAGTTCCTCCTCACCTCGTTGCCCTGGGTCCTCTGGTGTGGTCCTGCCTCTGTTGTCCAACCAGTCTGCTTGGCGATCTTGTGGTTGCTACGGTGGGTGTCAGATTCAAGCTGTGGTATAAGATTTGTATGGGTACCTGCTTGTGCCACATGGTATTTTAAGGCTCATCATGAATTCTCACACTGAATCATACCTTGCACCTCCTCCGTCGACTTCAGAACAATTAGAAACCTTGCCCTTGTTCTGGAACCTATAAATCTTCAAAAGCGATGGATGGGATGGAGACAGCAAAAAGAAAAAGAAAGGTGGAAAGTCAGGTGTCAACATTTCAGATGGACTCCCATTCGCCATTGTCTAGCTGGAAGAAAGAGATCGCACCCTGCTCCTGTGATGAAGTCTGCACCTCGGCGTGTTTGCTCCTTCATTCACACAGCTTTTTGTTGAGCTGTCAGAATCCAAACAACGGCGCGCTATCTCTGCTGAGCTTGTCGTAGCCAGTTGCTAATGAGCACATCTTGCCTCACTCAGGTGCTAAAGGTCAGGTTTCCATAACCATAACAAAGCCTTTGTCTAATAAATCTGTTTTAGTCCTCTGGCTGTTCCGTTCCGGAGCACTGTTGCCTCACACCTCTAAGGTAGGGGGTTCGAATCTGGTCTCCGCCCTTCGTGCGGGGAGTTTGCATGTGTGTCTTACTACCTCAGTATCGATTATAGTTCCCAAATGGGAGAACGTTTCAGCATTTTGTCGGCATTAGTAATGGCCTTGAGGAACTAACACTGCAGGCCCGGAGAGGCAGGATTTAACGATGCTCCCCTTTGTTGGAATGCAGTGGAATTTCTGCATTTGTCTCTTTGCACACACATGCCTGTGGACCTCCATGTTCTGCTATAAGCGGAAAATGTAAGGCTTTCAAGCAGTGGTCACCAACCCTACTCCTGCATATCTACCACCCTGCAGAGCTTACTTGTAGCCCTGATACAGATAATCAGGCCCTTCAGCAGCGACTCAATATTAGAGTCAGCTAAGCTTCAACATAGCTGGCTGCAATACTTATCTGTATCTTGTGTGTTAAATTAGGGCTGCATCTACGCTCTGCAGGGTGGTAGATCTGCAGGAGCAGGGTTTGTGTCCACTGCTTTAAAGTAACACAGATTGGCTGAGCTTCATGGAAAACATGCCACCCCTCCTTCCATCTCTTCATCTCCCAGTGCCTGCCATTGCTGTGTTGTCCACACGCACAAGCCCGAAAAGGTCACGTCTGGCTTATTTGTCTGTATAGCATGGCTCACATGATACCCCCTTTCACCTCTTTGCATGTCGCCATGGTGATGTGTCGAGGCAGCTTTGGCCTTTGCGGAAAGGTCCCACCCCAAGGTCCTCACTTTGAGGTGTGGGGGTGGGGCAGGTCTCATATTATTGGGGGGTGTCATGAATCAGGGGTCGGCCATGGGTATCTTCCCGTTTGATGTAACCATGCTAAGCAACATTTACAGAGCATCATCCATATCAGAGTTTCTCAACCCAGCCCTTGGGGAATCCCTTCAGTTACAGACTCCCAGTCCTTGGGGAACCCCCCCAGTCTCAGACTCCCAGCTCCCAACACACCGCAACTAGGTATTCTGTGTTCTTGGTTCCTTGATTGTTCTGTTAGAATGTGCTGGAAGCTGAGAGGGAGCAGAAATGGGGAATGTCTGGAGGTCCCCGAGGAGCGGGGGGATCCTCGATTCAAGGCTCAAGATTCAGTTCTTTTCAGTGACATAGTACATGATAGTACAACGAGATTAGAATGGCAACTCCCCAAGAGTTGCCAAAAAAAGTGCAGCGAGGCAGGACATGAAACATGTAACAATATATACAAAGTACGGAAGAGTCAATAAATATCTGCAAAGTACAAATGGATTTTGCATGTCTCAGTTCAGTCTGGTTACTGCATTGGCGTAAAAACTGTCCTTAAGTCTGTTGGTGTGGGATCTAACTGCCCCGTACCTTATACCAGATTTCAAAAGTTCAAACAAATGGTGTCCATAATGTGATGCATCACTGAGGATGGTAGTGGCTCTGCACAGACAACCACGATATAGATGTCTTGGAGAGTATTGGGATCTATAGGATGCTTCCAGCCAGTTGGACTGTCAGTGCCGTCGGACAGATAGATTCCTGTGCTTGTTCATTGACTTTCTGTGGTTTGTGTGGCCTGTCAGTTGATGTTGACTGTTCAGCACCTTCATGCTATAACGTTGTTATATTGGTCCTTGCCAAGGTCAATTTGCTTAAATTCCCATAGTAATGTGACATTCATTCATTTACCCGTCACTCGAGAGCCACTTGCATAACTAGTGCGACAGGGTACAACAAATGCAATTCAGAGTGCCACAGCATCACTGCTAGAACATCAAACGCATAAGAACATTTTTGTATAATATCAGGGAGGACACTTTTCCTTGGGGGGAGTAATTCAATTGTGAATGCTGCAATTTTAAGAGTGTCTATTGCAAGTAACGGTGAGCTAACTAAAGGGTCGTTAGCCTATAAATGGCTGCTATCCTGAACCCAGGAAAAAGAGCAGAGCTTAGACCCAGCTCTCACCAGACACTTGGCGACTCCGTGCCTTTGACTTCTGTTGGGTTATGATCCTATTGCTGGCAGTAAAAGAATTTGGGTTTCCTTCCAGCTGAATGTCGGGAGAGTCACTAATGTGAGGTCAGAGTGATTCTGTGAAGGAGAGCCTGCTTCCGGAAGGCCCTGAGGAGTTAATGGTCACGTGCGAGACAGGAACAAAGACATACGGGCCATTTTCATGCCTTGTAAATTAGCTGTACTTAACAGATCAGAATTTAGTGCTGAACAAGGCAGTTTACAGAACAAGGGTGAGAACCCCAGATTGATTTTCCTTGAATGGCTTCTAAACATCATTATTCAAATTTATTTCACTACTTTTCTTGGGGGGGGAGATGTGGAGAGGGTAGGCTGTGTTTTTTTGTGTGTTTGTTAATGTCTGAGGGTTGAGGTACATCTGTTGAGTCTGAAGAATTTAAGCTAATAAATACTGATCGCTGTTAGAACTTGACCCAATGGTTCTGAACAATAGACTGAGAGGCTGGAGGTGAGGTGTCATTTTTCTCTGCACTGATCCTTGTCAGTGATTTCCATTCGCCTAACTACACACTTACTGGATCAATGGGCTGCTTTACATTGTATGGGTATGGCTGTGTGTTCCTTGCTTGGAAGACCTCCCTGGACTTCATGTGGAAGGAGCTCGCGTCCTTCACGGACAATTAGAAGATGCCCCCGTGATCTATAGAGACTTACAGTCACCCATACCCATGAGAGCCTGTCCAACACTGTCATTTGCATGGCCAAGACTGTGCTGCTGGGCTAGCTAACCGGCCATCTGGAGGAGGAGGGAGGGCCAAAGGGATTGTGGGTACTGCAGATGTGTTCAGGTGGGTAGAAAGGTACCCCCCCCTTCCTGTGGTGATGTGACAGCCTTGAGGTTTGCATAACCTACGTCATTTTCAGCTGCTGCCTCCAAGTGAACTCAACTACCTTTGCTGTATTTGTGAATGTTTTTCCTACACGGGAAGAAATCTGGGATCAAATGATGACATATATGCCGGGTGAAGTTAGACGCAAATAAGCTAGTGGTCCCTTCTCCTTTGCTGGGACTCCTGTTGAGAATTCAGTGTTTTGCTCAGTCATGAGCTGAGTTTCGGTGCTGATTTAATAACTGCTGCAAACAGCATTAGTTAAGCAGAAGGCTGCTGACGCATAGGATCTCGTAACTTTCACTGTGACCTTCAGGACGGTTTCGCAGGTGTGCGTCCGTGTGCCTCTGCCATGCCACATCTGTGTCTTTCCGGCAACAGCAGGTGGCACGTGTTTGAGAACGAGGGATGGCTTGACCGCGTGTCTGTGGATAAGAGAGATCGTTCCTTCAGCCTGCTGGCGAAGGGGACTGGTGTATGTGTTTGTGTATGGGAAAGAGCGATAGCGATGTCTGTGTACTTCTCTGTGGGATCAAGTTGAGTGAGGATATGAAGGTCAGGCAATGCTGTGGATAACCCTGCGGCCCTCGCGGGATCGCACGGGGATTTATGAAGAGGCTGCCTGGCTTCTCCTTCCGTTACTCACGCCTTGAGGATTGCAGGGGTTAAGGGAGATTTACGGATCCCCTTTATCTTGTAAATTGAGGGGGAGTCGGAATGAGTGAGGAAACGCAGAAAGTCTATAAGGAAGGAATTCCTAGGGGCGCCTGCTTCTCTTATGCTGCCTTTATTGTTCACCTAATTGCTCTTTCATCAGTTCTTCTGTATTTCGGAGAGCGAATTGTTACAATCATTAAAACTAATTTTCCCACCTCTTCGGGGCCACTTCTCTTCCACGAGTCGAGGTGTTCTTATTTCAGTAAAATCATGCACTTCTCGCTCAGTTCATCATGCATGAAGGTCAGCGGGTAGCATTGCGCTCGGGGAACTGACTTTAAAGATGAACAAAATCGCTCATAGCGCAGTTCATAACCTGAACTGCTTTTGTAAATGTAATAGATGTATAAATATCCATCTGCCACTGTTTATCCAGTAAAGGGTCGTGGTTAATGGTATAAAATGTAAATAGCTAAAAATAGTAAATGTCTTTTAAATAACCTGCAAGATAAAGATCATGGCTCCTAAACAGTGTCAAAGGAAAAAGTTACATGAGTAAATTTTTATTAATATACATCAGATGTATATCTTTAGGATTATTGGTATAATCTCAGACTTCTTCACTTGCTAGTTCTGTATGTAATACATGTTGATTTTATACCTTTCATCTATAAAATTAGACATTTAAGAAAGCTGCATCCATCTCTGACCCTATGACAAGGCCAAGCTTGGAAAGTTGATGGTTTCACAGTTCTGACCACGGACAAACCTGAACAATTTACTCCTCCTGTTCATCAGAAGCCTTCTGTAATTACTTTTTTTCCCCATGACCTGAGACGATCAATAGGATTCGGTCTGGAAAGCATTTAAACTTAAAAGCAACCTTGTGAAAGGGAAGGACAGAATCGCTTTTGTAGGGAACATTTCTTAGCCCAAAGTGCAATGACGGCTGTGGGTATCAGCTTTCTTTTCAAGCGGCGGCTGTTTGGTAGGATTAGGATCCAGGACAGGTTTGCTTCTGGCTTTCTCTCCTCACAGAAGCATCTCATATGGTCTTATGGTCAGGGGCTTCTTTCTAGAACAACCTAGAGTGCATTAAGAGAGTTTTATGGTGGATCTGCCCCCTGGGGCAGGCGACTCGCCTCCCAAGAGCTGCGGCCAGATCGTACAACTCATGCCCTGTGGCCCCAGAAAACAATTTGTGTTTCAGAAGAACAAAAATGCCAAGTGAAATGAGAATAGGGAGCCTCAGACAATGTGAGCTGCACCTCTGATAGTGAGTGACAGAAACGCTACTGAGATCAAAGGGTGAGTTTTATTTTTTTTGTTTTTGTTTCTTTTTCTGTCTTGTCCCTCGAGATGGAAAGAAAACAGCTCCGTTGGTGAAGTGACCCAAGTCTACAAACTTGTGTAAGAACCTCCATTTTCCTCAAGGTTCCTGTACAGCAGTGGTCAGGACCTCTTGGTCCACTCTGTTTTTACCCCCCTTCGATATTTCAGAAGCTTTCTGATATGGGGTAGGGGAATCAGCAGGCAGCAAGGAGGGTGGGGGGATGGGATGGGGGGTTTCTTCCAGTAACTTTTCTTTCCTTTGTCTCTAATCTCTGTTGCTGCCAGAAAAAGTGTGAAGGAATTCCGGAACACTCCGTCATCCCTCGTTCCCCGACAAACACAATGGCTGCACTCTGCTACTCCATTACTCGTCTGGCACTTTGGCGTACGTGTCAGAGGCACTCGAGAGCGTAGCGTTGTCCAGATGGAGGCCGCCACGTCCCCGTCGTCTCCGCACGAGCCTCGTAGATCGAAGCCTTTCGGATCTGTTGGCATCGCCACGGGTCCACTTTTTCGAGGAGGAGCAAACAGTGGCTCCTTCTCTCCTCGCATGCAGGATTGAGAAGGAACAATAAACGGGGAAGCGGGCCCGTGTGTCTGCGTGGGCGGCTGGGTGGGCGCCGTCGATCGGAGTCCGCATGGTGTCTCTCTGCCTCCTGGGGCTTTTTCTGTCATGCTCTTCATCAAGTCATGCTGTAGCTCAGGCTGCTATTTGGAGCTATTCGGTCCCAGCTGGTAGAAACATCACAGCGAAGCAGTTATGGCAGCGTGACGGTAACGGACTAAAAAGGTGTAATGGTGTAGTAACGGGCCAAGAAGGTGTAATGGTGTAGTAACGGGTCCAACAGGTGTAATGGTGTAGTAATGGACTAAAAAGGTGTAATGGTGTAGCAATGGGCCAAGAAGGTGTAATGCTGCAATAGCAGCCTAAGAAGGTATAATCCTGTAGTAACAAGCCTAGAGTGTGTAATGCCATAGTGACATGATAAAAAGGTATAATACCTTAGTAACATGCTAAGAAGGAGTAATGTGGTAGTAATGCATTTAGAAGTTGTAATGATGTAGTAATGGGCTAGGAAGGTGTAATGCCATAGCAACCGACTAAGATGGTATAATGTCTTAGCAACAGGCTAAGACAGTGATATACTGTAGTACTTCTCTAAAAAGGTGTAATACCAGGGTATCTAGGCATTAGGACGTTATGCCATAATAACTGGTCAAAACTAAGAAGTGCAGCAGTAACTGAGAGATCTGGACGGTTTCCCGGAAAGAGAAACCAGCGTCATGTCACTTGTTTGGGACAGAAACTGGCACAGGTAGCTGTCTGCCTCCCCCACTTCACTTCCGCAGCCTTTAAAGAAGCATCCTGATTAACTGCGGGAAGCAGCTTCTTAATCGCAACACGCCCAGAGAGTCCTGGAACGTCACGGTCTTCGGGTTCGACCTTGTCGCCGCCGTCCACTGACTGTTTGTGGCTGCTGTCGTTTCTGGTTACTGTTGTTCTTCAGCGGCCTTTACAGATATCATCATATTTAAACTTTAAAATGTCGCATATTTCTAATCCACTTCATCTGTTCTCATTCACCAAAGCGAAGGAACAATATATAGTGTAATTGCTTAATATACCGCGTTCGTCTGCATTTGTCTGCATTCGTTCGTGGCTGTGGCATTCCGTCTCATTCAAATTCCTTCTTCAGGCAGCCCCCCAGTTATTTTTACTCTACAATTAAGTTTTAAGCAAATGTGATTATGGGGGGAAAAATTGCTTACGTTCCTCTCCAATAAACTGCATCGCATCAATTTACTGCGGGCGACACTCAGGAACTTGGAGAGGGAAATCAGACAAGGCTAATTTTCAAGGGTATGCAGTTTTAATATTGAACTGATACATGGGTGCCTGATGCACGTCCCTGATTAAATTCCTTGAAGGTGCCGTAGCCATGAAATCACTTTATTTGCACTGGGCTTTGACATTCAGGTTGCCGCGTCCAGCTTTTGTCCGGTGAAGAGCCTTTGTTACGATCCACCAGTGCCGGAATCCAGCCCGAGGGAGACCTGCGGCATCACTATGCTCATAATAAGGTGCATTCAGAGTGAGTCTCAGGCAGGATTCTGTATGACTGTCAGCTTTAGCGCAACTAAAACCAATATGACGGCACAAAAATATTAGCCACGAGACATGATCTGAATTGGTGAGTTTATTCCCTTCTGTCATCTAAACCATTGTTTCTAGATGCAGTCCACGGGACCCACAGCCAGTCCACATTTTTGCTCCCTCCCAGCTCCCTGCCAGACAGTCCACATTTTGGCTCCTTCCTATTCCCTACCAGGAGCTGGGAGGAAGCAAAAACATGGACTGTCTGTGGGTCCCTGAGGACCGGATTGGGAGATACTGATCTAAACACTTAGCCAACGCAGGACCAGGGAGGAAGACTAAAACATATACCAGGTAGCATAGAACCTGAGGCAGCGGGGTGTTCAGGACCAGATGCCAGTCCATCACAGGGTTCATACATGCTCAGGGTTGCCAGATCTCATGCATCTGGCATGATACTTGCTGTTACGTACATGGTAAAGCCTTTGCACGTGTGTGCAGACTCGTCTCGAATTGAAAATCTCACGCCAGCCAGCTGAACAACGTTTGCAGCCCTGGTTCATACGTTATGGGAAATCTAGAGACACCAGTTCACCAAACTGTATGTCTTTAGACTGCACAGAAAAACCCGTGTAACACAGGGAGAATCTGCAAACTCCTCAGTCACAGATACACACAGAGGCTGGACGGGAATCGACTGCCCTCCACACCAACCTTTTATTGCCATTTTCAAATTTGACATCAAACTTATCATTTTTGCCTCCCCTAGGTAGTCTAAGCAAATAACAAAAGGCAAAAAGAGCATCTTAACCATGCTGAGCACAGGAACAAATGAAATAAGGCATCAGCTGCATCGTAACTGAACACTGCGAGCATCTGGAGTTGGCCTGACGTTTCAGTGCATGGGGCGTTCCTGTCGCTGTCATTACTTCAGCATCTCCTGCGCAAACCTGTTTGTTTACCTCATTGCCTTGTTCCCTGAGCTGTAATCAGCTTATCCGATTCTTCCGGTGGGGCCTTTAAGTGCATGTAGGCCTTGTTAAGGCGGTATGACCCTAGACCTGCTTTATCTGATACTTCCTGAATGGGAGCCTGAGCTGTCACTGGTTTACCTTTCATTTGGTCCATCACCCTATTTTAATTTGTTTTTATCTTTTTGGGTTACACTGGGGGCATGGACTACTGTCTAGTGGTATCTACCCTTAAGGGATATTTGCTGCTTTTCCTCCAGCTATTTGAATTGGTGAAAGTTTTACATTCAGAGCTGAAAACTTAATCAAACATTGTTCTTCATTTGCATTGCTGCTGTGGTTTCACTACCCAGTGAATCATTGAATTTGAGCAGTTATAGTGTGCGATCTCTGGAAAAACCGTTGCTGGTATTAATTAATTGCCACCACTGGGGAAGATGTAATTCCCTTGCTCAACAAACTTTGGAATCCTTTTTAATCACAATGTCTTTCTTGTTTTTACCCTTTAGTTTCTGCAATTTTATAAAGGTCTAATTGTTTTATGAATTGTCATTGGGGCCAGTAATTATTTCATTCAATAGATGATGCCCTCTCATCTAACCACATAAAGTGACTAAAGGACAATTTATCATTATTATTATTATTATTATTATTATTATTATTATTATTATTATTTATTGCCTTCTTTTTCATGACAACCTGTTATTCATCCATCCAGCTATTTTATTGCACTGGAATTCACCTAGGATCACTATAATCCAGAGGCAAAGCCTCACTGCACGAGGCGCAGCACGAAGCAGAAATCCACCGCTGTGCACTGGAACATCCTCCTGCTCCACCACGTAATAATCACTCCCTCCCTCACCCGGATCACACGTGTTTGGTGTGTTGAGGACGACTGCAGGAATTTTCTAGACTCTAGCTGGCAGCTCTGGCACTTTGAGACACAGGGACTCCCAGGGGGCTGATCAGCCTGCCCACTACCTGATGTGTTTGGGAGTTTTACTGTGGCAGTACGTGTTGGGTATCTCAGTCATGGGCGCTGTACTAAGAGATCACTATGAAATCTGTTCTCACATGGTAGCTGTAATGCACCGGGGCATGTATGTGTATGTATACTGATGTTTCACTCTGACATTCAGAAAGGGATGTTAGAGGGGGTACATCCCTCCGTTTCTGTAACCTCTTGTCCTATTTAGGGTCACAGGGGGTCTGGAGCCTAGGGAACAGCCCAGGATGGGGTGCCAGCCTCGCCACACTCACGCACTATTTGGTAAGTCTAATCAACCCCAGGGTGTGTTTAGGATGAAAGTGGAGTACCCAGAGGACATCCCATGATGATATGCGGAGAACATGCAAAACCTAGCGGAGAATTGAACCCACCAGGGCAACAGTGCCAACCACTGCACCACCATGCCATCCCATAATAGTGGGTGAAAAAAATAAATAGGAAATATGAGTAAACAGGGGTGATACTAGGATCCCAGCGGACTGAAGTACCCAGTGTCTGCTGTTAGCAGACCAATTACTGTTGGTGGGGGACACTGCTGTGGAAGGAAGACTATCCCTGGGTCTGGTGGGACTGAGCTCACTGTCTGAGCTCTGTTTGGAAAGCTCTCCATGCTAATAACCCACCATCAGGGTACGGCGACGGCGCACGTGATGGTGAGATTGGAGCCAGGAGGACTTGGAGATCAGATCTTCTTTCTAGACTCTGGCAGCAAATGGTGTGGCTGTATGTGTGTCCTCATGCAGGGTGGGGACCATGTAGTGTGAAGGACTGAAGTAACAGAGTGATATTTATTACAGCAGTAAACGCTTGGTTTAATCAGCCGTGTGCCTGGTTCCCTGGGTCTGGCCCAAGGCAGATCACTCGCATCGGTGTCCAGAAAGCACAGCTTCCATCTCTCCATCCGGCTCTCTCTCTCTCTCTCTCTCTCTCTCTCTCGCTCTCTCTCTCTGCCTTACATTACCTGTGCTGTCGCAGCCATTGCCATCCACAATGGAGAGTGACAGTGCAACACGACGGCACGTTCAGCAGGTGTGAAAGCAGAAAAACCTTTTCATCTGGACAGACAATCCCCCACCAGCCCAAACCCCTGTTGTGAGCAGTACAAGACTTAATCGACAGGTGCTGTTTGAAACGAATGGGTTTTGACTCCGAAATTACCTCGTTGAATTTAATTCCTGATGCAGAAGTTAGTCTTTTAAATGTGCCCGAAACGAAAGGCTTCTGAAGTTGGCCAGCAGGTGGCGTAGCGCTTTAGGGTATACGCAGAAATGCTCTTTGTCCAAAGTCCTGGAAGTCAACTGCCATTCTACCCTTGAAAAAGTTGTCAAAAAATAGAATATAGGATCTTCTATGGAACTAAATCTTGTCTTCTTGCAGCCGCATTGGGCATTGGAGACATGTCATATTTTTTAGATCGCGCAAAAAAAATAAATGTGATCCCCGAGTCTGCTTGGAGTACTGCTGACACATCATGCATCTCTTCCCGAGTCTCGCATCCTCCCTGTATGGTGATGCCCATTTATCCGTTTACATCTTTTCCTTTCTCTTTACCTGTTGTAGAATCCTGCTTATATCCTCCTGAGACCCAAGGAAAAAAAGTGTCCTTCAGTTTTAGGTTAATTGTGATTTTCTATGTCTTTGGAGGAAATGACATCTTTTTTCAAATTTATTTTTATTTTTAATTTCACAGCATGTCCTCTTTAGTATAAAACAGGAATAAATACATTTCCTTACGACAGTAAAAAGATATATGCAAAAACAAAATGTCCACTGCAATGGACATAAATGAATAGGTGGGGTCTCAGGAAGATATGGCAAGTGCAAATAAAGGAAATTGTTGGCTAAAAATTCATTGTAAACATGCGTCTTCATGGTGACCACCCTCCTTTTCACTTTTAATGGTTGTGATAGTTATATACAGTACTGATCTTTTCAGGTCCAGAAACTACAAATCCAGACCAAGATTTTGTTTCTACCAACCAGTTGAGTACTCTTTATGCTGAACTGGTTGGTAGAAACAAAATCTTGGTCTGGATTTGTAGTTTCTGGACCTGAAATGCTCAACACTAGGTATTTTTGATTTGGTGAGTCATTGCTTTCGCTGTACAGCTTTACAGAGCCGGGTCTGAGGACAGGTGCAATGCTACCCGCAGTGTCCCGACCCCTGGAAGTTGCCATGTCGTCAGTATCTGCGTAGGCTGTCTTAGGGATTATCAGCTGAATTTGAGGTTCAGTGGCTGAATTCTTTGTCTTATTCAATAACCCGTGGTGTTGACCTGCCTGGGGCCAGCTCCCAGATCTGGGTAATGGGGGAACTGGACTCGGTGAGATTGGTGTTTTTAAGCCAAAGTGGAACGCCCACCAAACGATTTGCCGAGAGTTACATCGACGCTGTTAAAATGAGCTACATTAGGCGGTGGTCGCCGTGGCGATGATCTCTGGCCTCACCTGCCGGGGAGGTCCGTCTCCCGGCAACGTCAGTTATCGACCGCTCAGCTTTGTCCTCCCGTGTCACTTGGGCCTCTCCTCTGAACCCTGAACTTTGAGAGGTAACCTCCTGTGGTTTGTTAATCAGAGCAGGTCAGGACTGCTCTCCTCTTCTTTTTATTGGCCTTTTTGTCACTGGCTGTCACTCGTAGGTCCTGCCAGAGTGTGATGTCTCATTTCCAGTGGAAACGCCTGGCGTCTTCAGAGTAAGGCCTACGTCTGAAAACGGGCATCAAAACATGTGGCGGATTTCAAACTGTCGTTATCTATTCTTACATTGATGTAGGAAATGCTGTAAGGTGTTTGTTCAAAGTGGTGTGTTTTTTGTCTTTTTACCTGCCTAATGGAGAGAGCACTTAATGAAGCATTTAATGAAGAGACTACTCCAGCAAAGGAAAGGCGTTTAAAAGAGATGAGGTGATTTATGTCCACGCCCTTCGTTTCTCATTTCCTAATGTCACCAGTCTTACATCCGCAGCTTAACAACGAGTCGCAAAACAGCGCACAGCTGACAGACTCTTCAGCATGAGATTTTCCAGGTTATCGCCGTGATATTGAGCCAGGAAATGACTTTGTAATTGTGTCATTTAGCAGGTTAATTACACAGTATCCCAGCCCGGGGCTGCTGTAATGAGGCTGTCGTCCTGTTTGATTGAATAACACAAAAGCAAAATATACAAAAAATGAGGAGTCAATTATTTATACTAAGTCATTATTAATTTGGTTCCTTCCGTGGGAGGGCATAAGAGGCCCCTGTTTCAGAAATACAAGATAAAGGCAGTGGAGAGAGACAAACCAAACATCTACTCCAGCATGACTTGGCTGACATACCTTGGCATGGAATTCTGGGTAATCTGGGGAACAGGATAACGGAAGCCACGATCAGTCAGGGTGGGAGACAGAGGAAGGCTCATGGCTTGTTGACGAATGTTGTGTATGTGGTGTGTAAGTGTTTCCCTGTGGAGCTGTGGGCAGGTTATGAGGGCTGTGTGTGGCTGTCAGACTGCAGTCATGGGAATATTATAGTCATCACTCATCGGTAAGAGCAGCCTATCCATCCACACTCTGCTTCCCTTTGTAAACACCCAGCCACTCTCATTTCTTTTTACCTTGATTCTCTTTTTTTGCACTATTCTTTAATCTTTTTTGCCCTTTAGAATTAAGTTTGGCTGGAGGCACCTGAAGAATTTCCAGCAGCTCCTTTAGTTTTGCTAAATGTAACACTAAACCAAAAAGGTCTTGATTCTCTGCAGATATGAGGATAACGTAATAAATCACATTGAATCTTAAATCACAGTAATGAAATGTTTTTTTTGCATGGTTACATTTCTCTTGCCTGACAGTAAGTATGTGTGAAAATTCCAAATATGTCCAAATAAAGCTGCATCTTCTATATGACCCCTTTGGGGTTGATTTTAGCTGTTCTTGATTAAATTTGTATTTTCTTAAAAAAACACACATACACAAAACAAACACAAACCTATTGAAATAATCTGTTGGGTCGGTATGTCTAGTTACAGTATTTTCCAGTTCTGGTGTTTTTTTAACCGCGAGCATTGGGAGTATTTTTGAAGCAGATCTATAACAAACTTCATATCTCCCCTCATCCATTTTTTAATGCTCCAGTCTCTGGCTGTTTAAGGGGCAGCTGCTAGCGGCTCGTCAGATAGACGTCTGTCTTTAATTAAAGACGTCAGCTGGATGAAACAGAGAAGCGCATGTAATTATGTATATATAGCATGGTATATAACTGGTATATATAACAGGCTAACAGTCAGCACAGTGGGGGAAATGGTCGAGCAGACCTCGACAGCCAAAACAATGCTTTAGTTGATTATAGATATAGTAGGAAAAGGCTGATCAGTATGTATGTTTCAATTACCGTAAATAATGTCGAGTAACACAGTCTTTCTGAGAAAGGGTTGTGTTAAAAGACGGAGGCTATTCCCGAAAGGGAATGGTATCATGAGATATTTATGTTTGCTAGTCAGTAGAAAGAGAAATGCGGAAAATTGATTGTGGTTGTACGAGCTGATCTTAATGTAATGCGGCTTGTTGTGGGATGTAAATTAGTGTGGTGGCAGGACAAACATTATTCAGAAGCCTTATCAAGGAACAGATAACGGAGCTTGTTTTTCAAAAGGTCAAACAGTAATACATTCATCAAGCGACAGTGAGTTTGGTATGTCCGCTGCTTCTCCAGATGCCCTTATTAATTATTTGTGTCAGTGTTTTTAGTTTTAAAGGGACCATATAGGGGTTTTTACATCCAATTATTACATAATTATTGTAATAAGATAGCTGATGTAAGTGTTTGATTTTGTATTCAATCTATGTATTTCATTTTGAGAATTGAAAAAATTTGGCAAAAAAAATTGTGTTGCATGTGATTAATGGCAGTGGAAATTGAGACCTGCTTGCCTTCACCTTCACTGTCTGTTCTGATGCTGAATTTGTTAATTGTGGAAACCAGGCTAAGTAGTGGATGACATCACAGAGGCCTTCCATGTTTAACAATGCGTTTTTATTTTGTTACTAAACTCTGTATTATAGGAGAATATTCGCATCTGATTTGGTATCTGATTTGGTATGAAAATAAACAAGGAGTTTAGGTTTCTGTATTTAGGGAGAAGACAGGGTCCGGGGTGTGTGCGTACGCTTTTGTTTAGCTGATGTTTTACTATGCAGAGAATCCTTACAAATGCGCTAAACTGATCGCAAAAATGAGAAGCAGATTAACGCTTTGGGAAAAACACGGCAAGACTGATTTCATCAAATCAAAATGCACTCACGCTTTTTGACAAATTTAAGATAGGATGGAAATATTTCAAAAGCCTTACAGTCCTATTTTAAAAACATTTCAAAAGTCAGTCAGGGCTTCCATTTAAATAATGTTTGGTAATGCCTTGCATTAACTGCACCTTCATAATGCATTCATAGGACATTTAAAAGCAGCATGTAAGTATATCTTAACATCTGAACTTGCCTAAGCAGCTTTAATATACATTAATAACAGTCATTATA
This sequence comes from Hippopotamyrus pictus, assembly GCA_026781145.1. Taxonomy (NCBI): domain Eukaryota; kingdom Metazoa; phylum Chordata; class Actinopteri; order Osteoglossiformes; family Mormyridae; genus Hippopotamyrus; species Hippopotamyrus pictus. Next base: position 206,084 of record JAODLC010000014.1, read on the forward strand.
TGATAATAATAAACATTATAATTGTATAATGCTTGTTATTAATGTATATTAAAGCTGTTAGGATGTTAAGGTATACTTACATGCTGCTTATGAATGCATTATGAAGGTGCATTGAATGTTCTACGACTGCTTTATAAAGGCGTTATGAAGGTGCAGTTAATGCAAGGTGATACTTAATGTTCCTGCAGTGGCATTGAAGTCATCCTCACCTACTCCTACTGTCCCCTCATCTGACGGCCAGTAGTGTCCAGTGACAGACTGCGTGTGGCTGGGGATGGGGCTGGTGATGTGTCTGCTGTAACACTCCAGCATGCAGCTGAGCGCCTAGGGGAGGGGCCATAACCCCCGCTCTGTATCCCATTGGTCGGGAGTATGAATATTAATGACAGTATGTGGCAATTTGCTCACCAGGTCCCACACCGATCACTTACAAATACGTTTAAAGCTTGTATGTCTGAGAGGCTATAAAATATTCATTTTGAGTTGTGCTGGTATTAGAGCGCTCCTGTTGTAGAGAAGAGTGCTGGACTGGTGAGGGCACGGTGACCTCATTCTTACTCAGGAATTCCCCAAAAACACACACAGGAGCACAGGAAAGGGAACTGGCCCTCTCTGGCTCCCAGAGCAGTCTTGTCTAATATCAGGACACTCACAGAACAGTCCAAGGCTTTGTATGAAGTGAGAGAGCACTTGCTTTCATCCAGACCTTTAATGCTTTCTTATGGCTGCACCTGTACTGAACCTATTCGATTACATTTAGGAAATGATTTTGAAGTTCTTCAGTGGTAAAACAGTCAGACCACTCTTGGGACTTGAACCGGCGACATTCCAGTCGCACCTGTGATCCTCTGTCCATGACTCCACTTAACATTTCTGCTGAATGATTGGAGGGGGTGTAGGAGACTAATGAGCCAAATTTGAGTTTGCTTAGAGGATGTTTGATGTGTGGAGCTGATTTTTAAGGTCTTGATGCTCATGTTTGATGTGTTCTAGAATGTTAGAAGAATTTCTTGGGTCTTTTTGTGTCACAGTTGCCTGACAGTGACTCTTCAACCCTCCCGCACCCACTGGGTTTAAGTGGGTGTGTTAGGGCCAGACTCCTGCCCTCTTACATGCCTCCTGGTATTGCTCGCACGATCCTGGCAGCAGCAGCATTATTGGTGTTTACATGCCTCTCTGTGTATAACCCGTTTATTCACTAGGCTGAATATAGACCTCCAACCCTGGCCTTCAGAGTCCCAGAAGCACATTTCAGATATGAGGTCTGTAAAGGGCAGGATTATATCCCAGCAGGTTTTCTGTTGTGCTCATTACATTAAAAACCCAGTGTTACATCTCATGCTTAATTTTATTCTTGATATTGATGCCTTGTTTGTGTGTCAATCCTATTCTGTTTTATCCTATAAATCTATAAACCCTTACATAAGAATACATTTCACTCTTTCTTTTCATTGATGGCTCCTACTATAGTTATCAAAATTAACAAAATAGAGGCTGTTGTGTTTGATTATCGCTTCCCCGTCTGCTGACAAATTTACGGTAAACTTTTTAATGGGCCCTTTTTTCTCCTGCTCTTCTATATGTGGCGCCCCCTGGAGGTTCCCCCCAGACCCCTGACTCAGGCTTACAGATTGCGTGTGTGTTTGCTGCAGCCCACTCAGCCAGGGAAAGCTGCCCTTTGTCCTCCAAGAGGAGCCGCTGGGCTCACTGTGCTCTGCATTCTGAGCACTTTCCCTTTGAAGAAATGAGATAAATAGATTATCGACCTGCATAAACCCCGACTGGCTTATCTGTTAGGACTCCCGACCGCGCCACACACACGCTTCTCCTACCCAGAACACACACACACACACACACGCACACACACACACGCACCCAGAGAGCAGGCCCCGCTGCACTGACACGCACCCCAAAGACACCTGCTGTTAATGCTTGCTCCAGACTGCCAGCTGAATATCAATGATAGGCTTTTCCTTCGCGGGCACTAGACTCCTTTAACACAGCAGGGTGTGTCCGTCGACGTGGTTGCTGGCGGTTATGTCACGCTAAGCTTTGCTTGATTCACTGCCCCCCCCCCCCCCCCCCCCCCCCCCCCCCCCCCCCCCCCCCCCCCCCCCCACCACCCCTTGACCGCTGCCCTGCCCTTTGGAAAGGTCAGCTGATTCCCCCTAAAGGTGAAGAGTGGAGGGCCGCATCGTTCATGCTGCTATCGATTGGACAGGCATCCATCTCGGGTTAAGCGTGGTCGCTAGCTGGGATGGCACTCCCTCTCTCAATTAGCCGGTTGCTCTCTCCTCAACATGGAAATGACACTGTCCGGTACAAGCAAAGGCAGAGCTTTGGGCTTATGGGAGTTATACTTCTCAGTTCTCAGGGAAGAATGAAAAATGAGTGGTTCGAAGAGATGTGCCTGGTGCCCATGTTAGAAGCCTGACAAGTGATGGGTGTCCAAGGGGTTGCAGTAGCCTTTTGAAAGGGTGGGGGAGCATCTAGAGTCAAAGTTTTAAATAAGGGAAGGGCTAGACCTTGAGTCAGCAGAAACAATAACAAGAGATTATTGGCCGTGAAAGTTAATTGAACGTGTCTGATGGTTTGTGGGAATGAGCTGTGCTGTTGATTTTCTTTCTCTTTTCTGCGAGACTGTTTGGGGGGGGAGGGAGGCAGTGGAGGATGGCTTTGAGCTAGCGAAGGTCACATCTCTGTTCTTGTATGCAGTCATGTGACCAGCCTGCAGACATCGGGTTACTTAAATTGTGTTGAAAGAGCCAAATTGACTTTGTAGTAAGAAAACATCTCACTTTTATGGTCTCCAGACTCTCCGTAAAATGTGACTGGTGTCATAGAACCATTAGCTTGTAAGCATTTTATTGCACCTAAAGGGCCTCTTTGTGGGTGGTTAGCTGACATTATCTGAGCATCTCATGAATTTGATGCTCATAATGGGCTTATGGACTTTGATGTGGAAGGTGACATTCCAGCTGTAAATCTCATTCTCTCCTTCACTGTGTGAACCGGGAGCTACGCCGTCGCTCCTGGAGCGAAGATGACGAGAAACCTACCAAGCAGTGATGCTTTTAAACCAGTGGTTTAAACCAGTGGACCACTGGCTTGGTCTCAGGACCCACGTGGTCATTGAGTCACAACCCAAATTTCTAAAATATGGCAGGAATGAGGGAAATGCTGGCAGCAAAGTTTGCCAGGCGTAAAGCAGGGGTGTTAATTTATTCATGTCTCATTATCCATCTCAGACACTTTGTCTAAGTTTGATGTATGTCTCAGAGTCTTTTCCTTAAGTGTTTTGCTGTAATCCGTAGGATTTTCTGGTAGGAAGTCCAGTGATAGTGTCTGTGAGATTCTACAGAATGTTCCTCCTCAGGTTAGACCACTGGGCAAGATCTGGGGCGGATTAATGAACAGGCTTGCCTGGGCTGCAGACTCGGAGTGAGCAGAGGGTCCCTATTGGCCATATAGTTTTTTTATTACAATTTTTTTTAAGTGATCCTTTATTGGTGGTTTGTGAGTTGGTGATTGGTTAAAGCTGAAAAGGGAGAGCAGTTCTAAATGTATCTTTTTTGGCACACTTTTAATACTGTTGTATATTCTCTGGCATGCGTATGCATAATATGTTTCTTGGATTTTACAAGCCCAATCAATGAGTTTTATGCCAGGAAAGCATGGAGAATGGCAAGAACTTGTTTTATATTCTGTTGGAATTTGCCCCTTTCTGTAACGTTATCTATGGTCTATGGCAGGACTCTTCAAATTTAGACCTTGATTCCAAATCCAGGCCTTGTTTTCAGTTCTCCCAGGTAGTTAGTTCAATAATTACTGATTCTGATTGGCTGGAGGCTTCACACCTGGCTCACAGGTAAAGGAAGGCTGGAAAATCAGCAGTGCTTGGACCTTGCGGACCGTGATTTGGATAGCCCTGGTGTATGCTGTCTTTGGTAAATGTATCTTTAGCGCACGTTGTGGATGCAGTTGGCACATACTGGATCAGAATGTGATGTTTTAAGGTTACCGCTATTGAGATGCTTTTATTCACTAAGTTCTCTGTTGTACTCTTTCTGGTTGCTGCATATGACTGATGTGAAAGTGTAAGCTTGCTGGGTTGTTGTTCTTCGGATGTGATTTCTCTCATTTGATACAGTATCACATTCTCTTTGAAATTATTTTATAGTGAATAATATTTAATAGTTTTTTAGTCTTGATGTATTGTTTTAGGTAGTGGGGGCACCTGGAGGAACTCATTAATCCATCACCAGAGAAGACGGAACATTTTGTAGGGCTAATTAGGGAGAGGCGTGGCTCTGTGGGTCCGAAGGTTGTGAATGGGATCAGAAGGTCAAGGGTTCAAATCCTAAGGTCAGCAGAGTGATTTCATTCATTGGGTCCTTCAGTAAGGCCCTTAATGCCCAATCGTACCAGGCACTGTCTGACCCTGCTTTCTCTAATGTATGTCACTTTGGATAAAATAATCTGCTAAATTAAAAACAAAAAAAGGGTGATGATGCCATTGCATTTCTGGGCGAGAGCGGGGAGAGGTTAGTGTCACCCCGTTGAAGATTCACCTTTATTGTTACCATGGTGTCACTTCCTCCGAGTAGCTGAGAATATAAGCACAGAAGCTACAGTAATATGTAGGCTGGATCGCCCCCCCCACCCCATTCATTCACCTCATGGCTGCTGAAGCTTTAAAAAGGTCAAGCCGGGTGTATTTAATGGGAGGACAAACACCGGACATCTCTATTATGGCTGGCTTTACGATGCCTCTCAGCCAGCACCTTTGAAGCGCTTTGGCTAATCTCGGCACTTGCGTAGTGCTGTACGCACTCATGCCCTCGCAGACAGCACAGTGCATCGATTCCCACTCGTATAAAATCTCCACGGCGCTCCTCTATCCTGGGGCTTAACAAGAGAGGCATGACTGCCTGAAGTACCTGCCTCGCATTCCGTATCTTCCCAGGAGAGAAAACTGTGGCTTTGGGGTGGGTAGACTCGGGGTAAGGATAGTGCTACAGGAATGCTTAATGTCTGCACCTCTCCCACAGAATCTGCAGCCTTGGAATCTAATCTGACATGGCTTTTGTCCAATTCTGAAATACAAAAGTATGTTATTTACATTCACGTTTACATATCTAGAGGATGCTTTTATCCAACGTCACATATATGTGAGGAAAACTGCACACTGCAAACATTCATGCTGTCAAAGAGTCGATTACACATAAGTGCAGCTAGGTTGAGCTTGCAATGAACGCTCAGGTCCAAACATAAGCAGTACTGGAGCAGGAGCGAACCATCAGCTACACAACCTCACATAAACTACACAGCAACTTTTAACAAAGTGGGAACCTAATAAGATTATTTAAATGCCAGAAATGCAACATAACAGCATTCAAAGAACATAAAGAGGGATCAGGTTAGTAAAGGAATCCATAGAACATATGGGTCTTAAGGTTTTGTATTCATTCGAAATATGTGGAAGACGCTTCAAAACATAAAACAGCCTTTACGATTAACCCTAAATCAAAGCTTTCTCAGTTCAAGACACCGGATGATTTATTTCGTATCGACAAAACAATTATGAGCACCAGTTAATTTGAGTAATAAAATCAGGACATTGACCTTTGTTCTTTTCATTACCCATTAGTTTCATCAAGCGTCACGGCCTCCGCTGATGAACGAGGAAGCACGAGATGTCAGCCTGTCCCCCAGGGAGAGGTGCCAGCTGGTCTGGGAGGTGTAAGAAAATGCGGGGGGTGTTAAACAGAGAGCTGAAAGATGGCTGGTAAATGCAGGTGACCCAGTGGCCTCCCAGGGGACATGGTGTATGCATCTGTGCATGTTTATGTTTATGATGATTCCCAGTTTGTGGCCTTTAGGTCATGTGGGAGCGTTAATCCTAAATTTAAATGCCGTGCTTGTTTTAAGAATATTTATAGTGTCCAGGGTGGTGGTTTCTGGGCGTCCTGCGGAATTAAACCTCCAGGCGCCTGGAGATTATAGCCACCTGGAGCCGTATTATGGGATAGAGAGGATTGGCACAGGGGAGAGACACAGGTATTACGGCTCATGCTTGTATTCACCATATGATAGGTTCATCATAAACATCCATTTAACTTTTAATTGGTGGGCTACTTCACAACAGCCTGTGTTTTTCATAAAAGTCAACGTTCCAGACATTCCAGAAAAAGCTCTTTTCTGCCTGTTGATGTGGCTGTGCTCGACTATTTACACAAACGCCCTGGAAAGGCTGACCCTAAAGAGGCAGTGATACCTGTCCCTTGTATACCACTGGTGTGTGTCTGTGACTGTGTCCATTTACATACTCATCATTTTGTCCTCCTCCTCATACTTGAGTCCCTCTCGCCTGCACACAGGAAATCGCTGCTTGCTGAGTGACTGAAGGGAGATGCGTCGTGTCAGAGACAAACGGCTCTCGCTGAAGAACACGAGCGCGGACAGGCGTCTGCGGGGAATGGCGCGGCGCCATCTGCGCGCACATCTGTGATACTGGCAACTCGTGTCTTTCCTGGACAGCCTGCAGCCCGGTGGGTAAGCCAGCAGATCACGCTGAGCCTCTGAGGGCCAGCTAGCTGGGTGAAGCACCAGCTTTTACCACAGCACAGAGGGCTGGTTAGCCAGGTGAACCATCATTTAGTACAACACAACAGAGGGTTGGTTAGCTAGGAGAACTGTCAGCTAGTACAACACAACAGAGTGTTGGTTAGTTGGGGGAACCACCAGCTTTTTCAACACTTAAAAAAGCTGGTTAGTTTGGTAAACCACCATCTTTTACAGCATTGAAGAGAATTAACTAGCCTGGTATGCAACCAGATCTTACAGAATTATAGAACAGGCTGCTTATTTGGTGTTTGTAACTCATGTTTCACATGGATTATGTCCTAGATGCCTTTCTTATACATTAGAGAAGTAGAAGCTTTTGTGGGCCCCCCTACCCACAATGCTCAGCTTTTCCCAACATGCACTGGGTTAGGTTTATAGGGGATGGGCCTGCTGGGGGGTGGTTGGCCAGTGAAAGGATCTTTTCTTCTCATTGGTGATCCTTCCAGCTGCTCTCTGCTGTTCTCGAACGAAAAAAGCGCGTAGAGAGAGAGGCGCAATTAACGGCTGGAGCCTCCCACGCACCCCTGTATGTCTGCCTCGTACTGCCCCCTGTCTCTCCTCGCATTTGAGGCGTGATGCAATATTAATGAAAGCAGCAGGCACAGTGTAGGCCAGGCCTTCATTACAATGCCATGGAGAAGCCAGAAAAAGCAAAACAAATGGCATCCAGAGGCATTAGCATTTTAACAGCATGGTTGCGGTCCGTGCGCCCCACTGCGTGCTTTCCTCTGTCCGTGCCTGCTGGAAGCTGTAACGGAAGACGGACCGCGTGACAATCTCGGAGTCTCATTCTCACACCACTCTTTCTCCACGTGACACGATTACCGTGCAAACGTGTCCGTGGGAGCGTGGGGGTCATGTCATTACAAGCCCTGCTCTCGCCTTGCTCTCATCATTTCTGCACACAGCTGGACAGGTGGAAACCTCATGAGTGATTTTTCAGTTACTTGACTTGAATTAATGAAAAGAAACGTTTGAAAATTGAAGGCTGTTTTTGTTTTAAATTATTTCCTGTTTTACGTAAAAGTACTCTTAGGTGAAATGCGTTTTTTTGGGGGGACCCTGCAAGACATACGGAAAGGGAGTCAAATAAGAACCACGCAGAAACGGACCTCTTCCACCTCCTCCCGAACATCAGGTGGTCTTTAGCAGCAGGACACGCGTGAAGCTATTACGAGATCGCAAACACAACGCATCCTCAGCCTGTAGAAATGCGTGCATGGTGTATGCTGTCTTTGCCAGAGAATCGCTAAGGTTATTGTGATAAGCAGAATAAAAAAATAAGCAAAAAATAAAAAATACTGAATCTCTATGCGACTCTGATTCAGAAAATAATACTTTGTGCCTTTTGTGTAGTTACACATTGTGGTATGTAAGTAGCCTGCACACATTGTGATTATACATGAATGCTCTACTAGGCTGCTGTAAGAGGCAATTTCGGTCCGAGGAACACGAATCGCGATGCGAACGATTCTTGGAAACGAAATAGCAGCAACTCCACAGACATTGCTGCGGGGGGCGTGATGGGAGGCAGGGCGCCGTTCACGCGTGGTTAGAGCACTGGTTGGGAGCCGTGCGAACGGCATGGGAAAACGGAGGAGCCCCACGCTGGAGACACGGGCTGTCTGTTACTAAAAGAGTCTTAGTAGGACGACGTGATCCGTAAGAATTACTGTCAGGCGCTAACTGACTGTAATTTAGTGAAGCGACAGTTTACTTCGGCGGCTCCAACATCCCTCTTTGAAGTAATATTTTTAATTCCGCGATTGCAGAGCGATGTTTTGCCCGCAGCTTAAAAAAAACAAATTTGATTTGTGGAAATTGGAGAGAGTGTGAGGCGGGAGATGTGTTTTTTAATGGAGAAATGTCACATCTCCATGTTCTGTCAGCGCTTTGTTTTATCTCTGGCTTTATTGTTTCCGCTGTCCCGCGGAATTATGGGACGTCTGACGGCTCCGTCGCTGTGCTGTTTGCCGGTAGCGTTGTTGTCCCCGTGTCATGCCCGTGCAACTAAAATAGACCAAATTAAGACAGGGAGAAAGGGAGAGGTTTATTTGAACTTATTCTTCAGTGTCCCGGCCGGCGGCTCTGGGCGTCGCCCGGCTGAATGACACGTCTCCTTCGTCTCCCCCCAGCTCTGCGTGGCCTTTAATAGGGAGACGGTCCAATAGACATGGAGCCAAAGACAGCACGTGAGCGTGTGATGGCTGGCTGTCTCGGTGATGGTGGGTTTGATCTCCCTCTTCAGTCAGCCCGTCCTACTACCCGCCTCCGTCATAATCCTCGACTATGCAGTAACTGTGTGGGAGTTCATGTGCCCTTTCGAAACACGCCTGTCTAGAGGAGATCCAGCATCTTGTCTGCCTTCTGAACATATTTACTATTTATGTTTTTTTTTCCTTTTTTTTTTTTTTTTTTTTTTCTTCTTCCACGCATGCAACTAAGTATAGCAGAGTGAGGGTAACTGGTTCTTAGCAAGCTAACAGTGTCTGCTGTCTTCCCTGTACCAACTTGCTGGGCAGGATGCTCTGTGTTTCATGGAGGGTGAGGATGAAGGAAGAGGGAGGAAGACAGACCTTCCCAGCCCCTAGGGTTAGGGATTGGGACGGCCTCAGTACAGCTGTGGTGAGACCCTCATCGGCCACACCCTCCACCTGATGTTCCCTTATTCGTTTCTGGCTGTATTTCACTGTGGTTACCATGGAGACCTTGTCCCTGCTCCACCCCGGCCTTGTGCCCCTTCAGATGTGAGCAGGCAGACTGCCATAAAGCAGACCTCCTGGTTTGTGGTCTCCATGGAAGCGCAGCCTCGATCCATCGCTCACTTCCCCTTTCTCTTTATGTCTGCACATGAGAGGCTGCTGTCTGGCTTCTTTTTTTTTTTTTTTCCAAAGACAGTACAGGAATAGAACTCTTTGTTGAACATCCATCCATCCATCCATCCATCCATCCATCTTCCATATCACTTATCCAGAACAGGGTCTTTATGATCTTTGTCAAACATTACAACTGGTATGCATTGCTGTAGGATGATATAAATATGGATATATAACAATGAATGTTCACTAGTATAACAATTCATTTATAATGCATAATCACACCCAGGCAGAGAAAAAGAACAGGCTAACATGAACTGCAAAGATATCATTTTAAGTGTCTTTGATAGTTTTAAATAAAATATTGCTAAATAAATGTTTAAAATGCTTTTGCTCAGTCAACACAGTCTGTGTGTTAGGATTTGTACCTTTTTTCAGTGAGATGTGTGGAGTGGGCATTGATTGCAACGTAATGAAGGATTTCGGAGCACAGATTGGCCCGTTTAAGACGGTGATCAATACAGATTTTCCGGCTGTTTCAGGAGAGATAGCATCAATTAACTGTAATGTGGCCGAGGGGCTTACACAGATGATAGCATCAGGCTGATCTGTCGTACATCAGTCTGTTCGTGTCCCCTGTCTTCGTGCTCGTCTCTCTGTCACGCGTGTCTTTATGGATGCCTTGTTTGTTGGCCATGTGTATGTCAGTTGCTGCAGCTGTCTGTCTTCTGTCCATTTGTCCTCCTGTCTTCCTGTCTGTCCACTGCTCCCACTGTACATTTGTCTCACTGCGTGTATTAATCAGTACATCTGTCCTTTACTTACAGGTCAAGGTGGTCCAGCCAGATAAAAGAGAGAGAGGGGATATGTGTGTGTGTGTGTGTGGGGGGGGGGTGTTCCCAGTGCTGTGCAGAGGGAAAGTGGCTAGGTAGTCGTTTATTTTAACTGCGAATCGACAGCCCCATGATGAGACCACGCCCCCCCCCACCCCCCGTTAAAAATAACTCCCCTCACTCTTTCAGTCAACTTTCACTTAGGCCAGGCGGCAGAGCGATGATTTGTAGTGGAACAATGCGTCTGTCCTTGGACGTTTGATCAGAGGAATTGTGATAAGATCTGGCCAAATCAATCTGTCCCCATATTTCTGAGCCGAGCATTCGGCGGCTTTCTGATTGTCCCTGTTGGGGTGTGTGACGATCAGGTGGGATATGTGGAGTAACCTCCAGGTGTCCTCAGTGGCTTCCAGACCAAACCTCGGCCTCAGAGGGGACCGATATAAACAGTGCTACAGCCGCAATTTGGCACAGTATCGAGGAGTTGATCGTGGTCCAAAGAGCAAGCAGAGGTCTGTTCTCTCAGGAGTATCGTGAATGCGGGCATGCGTGGGTATGGCCAATGGAGCCTGTAATGCATGTCTCAAGACTTGGACTCTGGTTCCACAGTCTAACAAGATGCATCCTCAGTCAGTGCTGTCTGATATTAATGGGTAATGCTCAGTGTGACTCTTCATCCAGGTTCTCAAGGCGGCACACGAGCGTGCGGCGACTCCTAGCTCTCCTTTGCCTAGTTTTGTTGTGTATTTAGTATACAATGACAATAAAGCTTCTATTCTATTCTTTGTTTTGCCTCTTGGGTTTTTAATGAGGGTCTTGTTTGCACCCATTCAGCGAACATCAGAGTACTACTTTGGTCCACTTGTGCAAATGTGCAATATGCACAACAACGTTGGAATGCTACTTTTCACATATCTCATCTTTTCTGCTTTGAGGTATGCACAATTGAGAGCAAAGGCTTGGGTTCGAGCACAGGGCCATCCAGTTATCAGGCATCCCTGAAGCTTTTTTTGGGAATAGGGGCCTTACTCAAGGGCCCAACAGACATGGGAGTATCATGGGACAGGATTCAAACCAGCAATCTTCTGATTATGAAGGCAGAGACCTACCTTGCTGAATGGCCCACCACTCGATGTATTTTAAAATAAGTGTCTGGCCCTGTTCAGTTTGTTTTGAATTATATAAGTCTTTGCTGTCAAGAAGTTATTGAACGAACACTTATCTGAGATTTGCTATTAGGGATGACTAACTGACAAAGTTTGCAGTCATGTAAAGTCAATACTTATTGTAGATGAAAAGAAAACATTTTGTTGAAAACACACACAGTAATAAAGCTGGTCTTGCGTTTAGGTGGGCAGCGTCTGTGGAAGATTAATGGACAAATAAGCCATCAGCCAGACAGGCATGCGTAGGAACACCTGTGTGGCTGATAGACAAACACACACAGACAGGTACAATGAGACGGGCAGACTGCATGTGGCGCTGTTATCCATTTTAACAGCCAATCAGAGTGAGGAAGCCAGGATTTGGGATGCTTCATGACCATTAGGTCATCTCTGGCTGATTATTGGGCAACAATTAGCACCACTTGGGTAAAGGCAAAGGTCGAGGGGCACCTGGAGCACATCCCATCTGTGTTCTCCTGGGAAACACGGAGGCCTGCTCTCTCTGGTGACACTCCATGGCGCCCCCTTATCTACATTCATTAATGCCACTTAAGTCATTAAACAATTGCTGTAGTGTGCAAACAGCAGGGTGAGAGTGTATTGAGCCAAGCCAGTGTAAAGAAGGGTTGGATGGGTTTAGCTGATAGGTATGCTTGGAGTAGATAGTGGCGATGGAGGTAATTTTTGGGGGAAGGGTCAGCTGGTGGAGATGGAGACTCATACCCCCCATATGAAGAAATAAGGTAGGGTGGGGGCTATTGAATGTGTTAATGATGTATACATGGTTTTCCATCGACTGGTGCTCCATTCTTCCAGTCTCCCAGGAGTTACATCCCCTTCCAGTTCATCCAGTAAGGACCAGTTCAACAAGCATCATTAATCATTTGGCCGCACAGCAGATGCTCTTTTCCGAAAGGATTGGCACAGTGTGGAATGAAGCGCTTTTTACCCACCTATGCAACTTTTCAGGTCAAGTATCTCACTCTGGGGAGAAGCAGCTGCTCTCCTACAGAAATTCCAACCAGCATCCCGATTGTTAACCACTTCATTCCCTCCGTAGCCTAATCTCTTTTTAACTTATAGGTTTCATGTGTGTTTTTTTGCATATTTGTAATATTTTGCTGTGCATGTGAGTGTGTGTCTGTGCATTTGCTGAACGGAGGGATGAGCGCGATGAAGACCAAAAGGGATAGACCGTCAAAAGGGATATGGAGGGACAACAGAAAGAGATAGAGAGCGTGATAGACGGCGAGAGTGTGGGAGGGAGCGGCTGAGATAAGGAGGAGCACGCGGATGAGGGGATTGGAGGTGAGATGAGATTGGTGAGGTCAGCACCCTCCACGGCACAGCGAGCCGGCCTCATTCCTATTCCACACACACCGACCAGTGTCCTCACAAGGACAGAAACCAGGGCGTGTGTGTGTATTTCAGGCACCAGTGTTACTTCTGTCCCCGACACACACAACTCGGTCCAATTCATTCCGTCAGTTGCACCGCTGATGCTTAATCAGAATCAGAATCTTAATTGCTACACAACCAAGGTTGGTGGAAATTTGTTTTGCACAGGTTGCTACTATTATAGACACGACAAAAGACAACTAACAATTAAGACATAAAGCAGTCTGAGAATAAATACAAGACGCACAATACAAAAAGGAGAGGCATAATATCACAGCGTGGGGAGTTTCTCATTCCCTATGTATTTTTACATTTAATTTATTTAACAGACACTTCAATGCAAAGCAAAATACAATTGAGACAGCAGGTTCAGATAATCCCTGGAGCAATTGAGGGTTAAGGACCCAAAAGGTAAAAAACAATCGCTGATGACCTTGAGATTGAAACCTGTGACCGGCTGATTACTGACACAGCCTCCTAACTTGATGAGCCACACATCACCCTCCTTCTTCCTTTTCCTTTTGAGTGCTGATTCCTAGCTCATGCCTCATGCATTCATGCATGTCTGAGTGATATGGCCAGGAACCCTGGCTCGTGGCCCCCTTCCCAGCCCCAGTCTCGAACTCTGCCAGGTCCGCGGCGGCCTGATGACCGGTAGAATCAATTAGCCTTCTGCCTAATTCTGCTGGTTGCCCAGGAGTTTTACTCACACACTCGATTTTCTGCCACTTTTTCCGGTTTTGTGATTGCTTCCTGGATGTTTTTTTGATGAGTGCTTCGTTACATGAATAAATAATTTACAGGTTTATCATTAGCTGTGTTACATTGACACAGTATTGTTTGGAAGTAGTGATATACTGTACTGTGCAAAAGTCTTAGGTGGTCAAATGATCTTAATATCTGTGTAAAACTATGATTTTAGGCTTGTCAGAGTGTTAGCAATATTAAAACCCCCGTTTTTGCAGAAACCATCCTATATTTTCATGTATTTTTTGACTCACCTTGTTTGGCTAAGCAATGCTTCATTGAATCATTAAAATCAATTAAGTTAAATTAATTTAGCTGGTTGTGAAATTTAACAATTACCTGGAATGGCTGAGGTGCCCCGGAGGAGAGGTTTGGGAACCAAAGCGGTGTCCATCTGGCCACCCAACAAGATATCAGAGACATTTTGAAGAACGGAAGAAATTCTTGTTAGTTTTTATTGTGATATATGTCTCTTAGTGTCTCTGTGTTTATTATATGACTCTCTGTGTTCCTCTCTCTCTACACGCTTTAGTGCAATCTTATCCGCAAAGGGCGGGTGTGTATGTGGGTTTTCGCTGCAACTCCCTAGTTAGATTACTAATTAGAGGACTGATTGGCTGAAGAGTCCTCACACCTGGGTTTGAACAGCTGACCTACAGGTTATCCCAAAAACCGGCACACACACCGGCCCTTTGCGGGTAAGATTGGCCACCCCTGCCTTAGTGTCTCTGTGTTCATATGACTCTCTCTTCCTCTCTGTCCTTGTATGTGTTTCTGGTACTTTCTCTGTGTTCCTTGCTGTTTCTCTCAGCCCTGACACACATGTTTACTGGACCAGATTAATACACTGCAAACGGAAGCACCCACCAGCACCGCTGCCATCTTTAAATTCTCCTCCTTTCATCATTTTCCTCCTTTCATCAGTCCGTCCTCTTTTGAATAACCCTTCTTTGAGCCTGGCTTGCAGCGATTCACGATGAGGCTGGGGCTGCCTGCCTGGGGTGCCCCTCCCCAGGACGGAATGCTAGGTCATTCCAGGGCAGGCAAATACAAGTATGCTCACACAGTCAGCCGCTATAGGGGCAGTTTATAGTCTGCAATTGAACTTGAACTGCCTGTCTTTGAACTGTCGAGAGGGCAGCTACATGAACACAGAGAGAACACGCAAAGCCCGTTCTGTTTCTGTCTTTCAGCCCCAATTTCTTTGTCTTTGATCCATTGTGATTGTGATTCCTTACTGTCTTTGATCCATTATTTATTTTGTTTCTGATAATCAGAGCAGTGCCTCCGTCCAGCTTGTCCACTTGTTGAGTGTCGCGCTTGAAGAATGGGAGTGATTTCCATGTAAATCGCTTCGGATCATTCGCTCCCACTTGCAGATGTTTCTTTTCTGCTTCTCCGGGGATGAGAAATGAGTTTGAGCTGGACTGGAGAGGAGGCGTGGGGAGGGGGGGACCATAGATTGGATGTGATTGCGCTCTCTCAGAAAGTCTTGCAGAGTGCCTGGGTGAAGCGTGACACATTTAAAGAGCTCAGTCAGGTGCCCCAGTCCATGCCGGCCTTGCTAAGCCCCCGAGAAGAGTAGAAAATGAGAGAAGCACAAAATTAAGAAGAAATTTAGAATTCATGGGGCATCTCCATATAAATAACCATGTAGGATATGGAAAAAAATGAGTGGTTGCATTCCTCATTTTCTTCTGTGTGAGACGTGTGAGATGTGTGAGATTTGTGAGCATCAATGGGTTTCCGAATGTGAGAAGATTTTCTTCTGGTGCCACTCAAAAATTAAAAGTGATATTAACATCTGCTTAATCCTTATCTGTACAAACTGGCCCCAGCCCTAATGGCTACTTGGGTATAATATGCAATTGTGGTTTTATTAATATCCCACTGGGCTGTAAAGTGAGATTTCTTGTGGGGTGTGTGAGGGTATGGATTTGCTTGTAATCCTTCTGCCGCTGATCAGTTAAACGGCAGAGCTGCCCAAAGAGATGGATGATAGTCCTGGGTTGGGATCTGAGCAGCGTTGTTTGGTTCTAGCTGAAAGATGGTGGTTTGCGCAGTAGTTTTATAAACCCAACGACCCGAAACCCAAATGCTGGGCGCCGGGTGTCTGTGCCCCTGACTTCAACCCCGTAACATTTGTCCCATTAAATGGATGGCTTACACTGTTAAGGATACACGACCACTGATAGGAATGTGCGTGAATAGAATACACACACACGGCACCATGCTCATAA
>JAODLC010000014.1:222010-240974 GCA_026781145.1 Hippopotamyrus pictus
GCTGGGGGGGGGGGGGACTGGGGGGGTAGGAGCTGTAAGCAATGGATTACAGCGTCTGCTGCACAGAAATAATTCCACTGATGAGAATAATAGCAGCAGTCAGTGAAGCGTCATGAGGGACACGCGAACAACCCCAGGTATGCCCCCCCCCCACCCCACCACCCAGAGCCTCATTTAAATTCACAAGGCGGCACCATCACAGCCAGAACGTTCCAACCGTCTATTCTCTTTGTTCTGCTTCTCAAAGCCTGAATCTGCCTGGGCATTGAGGCCCCGCGTGTCTCGCCACCGCAGCCCCCGCGGCCCCCGCGGCGGACGGAGCAGGAGGACAGGGCAGGCGGGGGTACCGCGCGACAACCCCGGGCCTGACTTCAGCGGCGTCTGGCTTCCTAACAGGGCAACTCTTTGTACAGGGGAAGACAGCCACCTTCTCGCTGGCCCAGCATCTCCTCTCCCCGCAACAAGCGGGCATCTCCTGGCATTAGAGAAGCACGATATATTGGCTAACATATCGGTATTGGCAGTGCTTAATTTGTAAATCAGAAGGTGCCGGAATGCAAAGGGCGTATGAGAGTGGAGAGATAACGAGGCAGCTGCAGGTCCCGGAAGGCGTACAAAACACAGTGCTGAAAACATGCTGTGTATTTTTAAGAATAAACTAATAAAGGATGTGAAATTGAGTGAAAATAGGTCTGTGAATTAAAATACATGATTATTTTATTTTACGTTATTTTAATTTTTTTGAACTAGAGAGCTACTGGATCTGCCCAAATAGGTGTCAAAAACAGAGAACAAAACAGTCAAAGACAGAGAAAGTCCTGGAATCCTGGAATGCGTTCCGGCAGGATCCAGGACAAATAAAGTGCCGAGTATTGGCTGATACCCTTTAAAAGACAGACAGCGGCATCGGCCCGTTGTGTTTATCTCGGCTGAAATTGTTGGTCTATAATTGAACCTTATCAGAATTCAAAATTAGCAGCACCTGAGTCAAAGACCGCTAAAATAATGGCCATGATTGCATTATACGATCAGCTCTTTTCCATAGTGGAGGACAAGGGATTTCCTAGGTTCCATCACCATTAAAATAGGAATTATAGTATTGGCCCATGACTTGTTTATAATTCATCCTTAAATCTGGCTTGCTGATCAATCCTTTGTTTTCCACAGAATAAAAAAAAATGTCATTCTGCTAATCGGTGTTGTCAAGCTTCACCGCCAGCAATTCCCCCCCAGCCCCAGCTAGTGACTCAGAGGTTAGCCAGTTGCCGGTCAAAATTTCCACATCGGGGCACCATAGCCTGGCATCCTGCTCTCTTTCTTTACGCCACCGTTCCATGTCGCTGGTTTAGCGGGAAAAGCGCTCAGTTTATTTCTAATTACTATTTTAATGGGTGTCACTAAATACATCGGCAGGCCCTAATTAAACAAACCTGGGAAAATGCATCATTTTAATTGGAACCTACCTAACACCCGTGTCCGGTCTCACTTCCTTGCTAATGTTTGTGTTTTTCTGATGGGAGACGTGCTTTATGGCCTTGTGGCATGAGGAGTATAGTGGCGTGTACTGGGCGTACCTGTTAACTTATCAAGCGGTGCATTCCTGATAGTGGCATACAAAGTATAGTGTGTTTTCACAAAGGGGTTACAACGGACTTTATCGTGATTTGGGGTCACGGGGGTTCGAAAAACGGAATATGAACTGACATGCTGATACTGGGGGATGCAGAGTTGCCAATTTTGGTCAGCTGGCTGGCATGATGAACAGTGATTTTCAATTTGAGAAATTACATGTAACAGTTTTATTACCTTGTAAATAGTCACTAGGGTTTGCAAATTACCCTAATGCTTTTGATGTAGCTAATTTTAGATCTATAATGGAATAATATATATTTGCCGTAAGATTTCTTGCATGAGCATGAAAGTCTGAAAGCATGAGATCTGGCTTCTCTATCTGAGATCCTGATTTCTTCAAAGAAGTCATTGGAGAAGTAATTGCTGGGAAGTATTTAGTATTTAGAAGATGCTTTTATCCAGTTGGGGGTTAAGTGCCTTGCTTAAGGGCCCAATGGTGAAATCACTGCACCTACCCTGGGATTTTAAGCAGAACCTTCTGATCACAGGTACAGCATCCAAACCCACTGCGCCTCATGCCATGGTTGTTTGTTGTATCTACGCTTTGCAGGGGCAGCGATCATGGTCAGATGTTCTTAAAGGCAGCGGAATGTCACTCGCTTGCATCATGGCCGGTTAGACTCTTCGCAACTCGACTCGACCGTAATGAAAGAGAAGTGCCCCAGTGCCCGATGTCCGCTACACCGGCGTCAGTCACTACGGTGCTGTCAGTGACGAATCCCCTCATTATAAACATCATTACCATAGAAATGCCAGTGTTTAGAGAAGTGATGTCACAGGCCTGACCTGTCCGTCATCAGCCCCACATGAATCACTCTGGGTGTTTCTCAACACCAAGAACGCAAAGACCGTACTTGTGGTCTTGCCAAGACCCGACTTGCTTAGTCGCCTCTCTGGAACAATCTTGTGACGCAATGAATCACGGGATCGCTCTCGTTTGATGAGGATGCAACCTGTGCATCCTCGATATCTGGAGCTTTTGTACTTCTGTTCCTGAGTATTAGAACTGGTCTTTGGCTTTGAAAGACGACATATAACGGGTACATGAGAACACAAGTATGGTCAAGTACGCAGATTGAGAAACGCCCCAGTTCTGACCTTGTCAGTGTTTCATCGATGTAGCTTTGTCTGTGCAGAGTAGCTGAATCTGTAGCAGCTGACTTTCTACAACATCTTAACCCCCCCTCCACTGCAGTACCGCCTGTCCCTCTATACTAACAACCCAGTCTCGCCACTCTTTAAAAATCCAGAAAGGCAGGGAATGTGTAACTGAAAGTGGGGGCCAGTCACCCTCTCCAGCCAGTAGGCTGGTACCAGACACCGCTACTCAAAGAGGAAGTGGAGACAGACCCACAGCTTTCTTGGTGTCTCAGTTTAATGTTCACTAAACTGACTCATTAACTTGTTTATTTTAAAAAGAGAGAGAGAGAGAGAGAGAGAGAGAGAGAGATACCCTTTCATTAAGGACAAGAATGCCAGCCGCTCCCTGCGGTTCACTCTTCATTAGAGCTCATTTACTTAACGAGGAACGCAGCTTCCTGTGCTGTAATTACCCATCTTCTTTCTGACCCTGTAACCCTCCCCTCTACTAAGGATCCCTGAGCCGCACTAGTCCTCCATCCCATAATAATTCCGAGGAGGTAGGTTTGTGAATCTGTCACGCAGTCTGGGATGGAGCAGGATTTCAGCTGGATTTTTAGAAGACTGCAAGCACCATCGCCCCCCCTGCCAGTATCCTCAACTGAACTCCTGTGAACACAAAAGGTGTCTCGAGTGTGTATTCCGTGTGGGAAACACCTGTGCAGGCAGGCAGAAACAATGGTGACCCCAGGTGAGGAGGTCAGGTGGGGGGCGGTGGAGCTACAGTACCAATCACAGGCCTCAGGGAGCCGCGGCTGAGCACCTGTGACAAAATAACGTCCACAAGCCTCCCAGAGCAGCCTGGGTAATTGCTCTGCAGTTGAATTCTGATGAGTGTTGTTTCTCTGCTGGGGGTTAGGGGGGCACTGGGGACAGAAACAGCAGCTGCTCGTGAGCTCCCCCGACAAATCAGGGACGGGAAGTAGTCTGCATCTGTGTTAACATGAGTGTGTGTTACTGCTTCTGCAAACACACAGTACTCTTAGTATGGTAAAATATGCTACATACATGTAGCACTCTATGTTTGATGGAGTATACTTAGGTGGAGTCTAGAGTGCTGCACAGATAGTGTTCTAAGTCTGATGTAGTATGCTTAGGTATAGTATAGTATACCGCACACATGGTATTCGAACTGGGGTCTAATATGCTGCACTCAAATAGAACACCAATTTTGGTGTATTGTGCTTAAGGTAGAGTATCGTATGTAGAGTATAGTATGCTGCACACAGAGTACTCTAAGTTTTGATATTGTATATTTACAGTGGCACCCCTACCGGTACGCCAAATATATACACTGCCTACCCTAGTAATAGCACAAGGTGGGCACAGGCTATAACATAAAATTTAAAATAGTAGAAATATTTCAGACTTTCTCAAAAACTATTAGACTTTTATATTACTTTAACAAATGCCCTAAAACACCTTCGTAAATCTCAAAATAAAAAGTGTGTAATTCAACCTGATTGGAAAGCTAATATTAATAAAGACAAAATGATGCCCAACCTGCTTTTTGTGCGTAGTTTTTATTCGAACTGATCTGCCAACAAATACCATAAAAATATTTTGGTTTGATTTGTTATCGCAAACCCACCAACTCCCGCATCACTGGTGTGTGTAGCATGGACGCCAATTCTGTGGACGCTCCTGTATACTTAGGTGTAGTATAGTATGCTGCACACATAGTAATTTAATGGTGGCCGTAAAACTCAAATGACGTCTGGATAAAATTAAATTCAACATATTGGCAAAAAAAAAATCTGTCATATACTTAAAACACGCTGCCACCTTGTTCGTTCGATGTCACGCCACAACCCTAGATATCGCAGAATGACTTTGATGCAATAGGTCCCACATACTGTAGATGTATTGTGGTGAGTGAGTGAATCATTTTAATAAAGGAAATGACAGGTCTGTTTAATTGGAAGTCACTATCTTTATTAACAGCCACTATTCGTTTAATACTTGCAGTGGCACAGACAGGGAAGCCAACGACACTCACCGTTAAAGTCTAATGAAACAAATGCATTCCACAGCAAACTTTACATGCTTAAGACATTTACTATTAACATACATATTCACATATTGATTTACACCATTGTAAAAAGTGCACTGCAGTGTTAAAGCATGCCAGTGACTACATAATTAGCCCTTCTAAAGAACTGCATTGTGTCACATTTATGTCAGTCAATAGAGGACAGTGGGTGGATCAGAACAAACAAAAAACTTCACCTTGGACCCTCTGTACAGGTGGTGTGCCAAAATGGTAATCACTGCAGTGAGTGTACATCATATTGTCAAAACAAGGTTGATTAATCTGAAGTATGTAGCCAGCTTTAGTCTGATATAGTATACTTAGGTTGAATATAGTATAGTACGCTGCACATACAGTACTCTAAGTATGGCATAGTATACTGAGATATAGTGTGCTGCACATGCACAGTACTCTAACATGCACAGTAACACGCTAGGTGTTGTATAGTATACTTAAGAATAGTAAAGGTGACTGCACATGCATAGTCCTCTAGGTGTAGTATACTATTCTTAGGTATAGTATAGTATGCTACGCATGCACTGAACCCTAGGCATGGTATAGTATGCTTAAGTGCATGTATATGCATGTGTAACCGTGTCAGTAAAAATGTTTCCTTTTGGACAGACATACTGGGTTAAAGTTAAGGGCAGCAGTCACATGCTCGCTTGTGAGTTCCCTCTGGTGAGCAGCGATGGGCGTCTTTAAGCCTGTGGGAGCAGCTGGCACAAGGTGGCACTGAGGGAGGCTGCCATGCCAATGTGTTCCTTTAGCCACAGAAGGCTTTTCCTTGGCGTACATGCAGTACACCCTCCCGTGACCATGGCAAACCGCAGACGTGGTGACATGCTGTCCAATCCCATGATTCAAAGGGAAAATAAGCCACAAATGGGCCAACGGCCCTGGGTTTGAAGGTGTTTATGGTGATGCTGTAACAACATTGTATGGAGTACAGCCTGATACCTTTTACCTTGCTTTTGCCCACCACCAGTAAAATAGGATTAAGTGACAGTGACTCATGAGACTGCAGTCTGCTTAATAAGATGCCTATTGGCTCAATTAAAGCGGACGTGGGTAAGTCAGTGCATATACTGCATGTCTGCTGCATATAAAGACTGAATGCATCTATGACTCCTGCAGGAAATGTCCCATAATGCATAAGCCTGTGACCCTTCGTTCAGCACTTCTTAACTTCCTTAACCACAGTGTCTCTCCCTAACTGACAGGGTGGCAGAGCTCTCTTGGGTAATGAGGCTTATTTGCCTCCCATTTTGCCTTCAGAAAGTAGGAGGTCAAGTTTCTAAGAATAATTGTGAGATTCAGAAGCCATCGAGCCACCCCCTCCCCCCACTCTCAGTAATCCTTGAGACTGCACTGTCTGGCCTGGCCCTCCGATTCATTTCTGGATGTTTCCGTTGAATAGGTTGTGATACCTTGCCTTGTTGTTTCCATTCTGAGCACCCCCCCCCTCCCCGCTAGCGTTCTGAGAGCCACTCGGTGCCCTTCTCCAGATGAACAGCTATCACAGCCAGGGGGATCCTGGCTTGAGGCTCTCCAACAAATAAACAACATTCGCACCATCATCCAATCAAAAGGCCGAATGTCCAACGAGTGCTTCATAGCACGTTCTGGAACTCTCAACTGCACAAACTCTGTAGCTGGTCTAGTGTCTGTTGATTTATTGCGGCACTTTTCCACTCAGTCAATTCATTATGCTCTCGACAGCTTAGCTGCTCTAAGTAGCGTAATTTTAAGCGATCTTTGCGGCTAGCGCTAACCTTTCAGACAGCGGGGATAGCAGTCATTCTACAAATTACCATAAATGCAGAGGGCAGGTTATATCCACTCAGCTCATGAATGATGAATTCCGAACGTGTGGATACTAGGTATGAATAAATAATGGCAGGGATAGGGCATGATTGAGCAATGAGGTTTTTCACCTTTTCCCAATTCTGTTTGTGAGAAAGGAAGGGTCAGCCGCTCTGTCTGATAGGGCAGACACAATGTATTCGTATAGCCGGCGGTGATGTGGAATTGAAGAATCATTGCATTCTTAGTCTAATTGAGTTCCTAGCTGTGTAATTAATTCCACCAATATAGCTTCATTGTCTGGTGGTTGGTGCAATGATGTCAGTGAAGAATCAGCTTCACCCACACCCCTTATTAACGTCATTGCTCTAGCGGTGTCTGCACACATTGCCGCGTCCAGCCCTCTCATTCTGAAGCCATTGGTAGGCTTGAAACCATGTGGATGTGTTCTGTCCAAAGAAAGGCGGAGTGGAAGGAGAGATGATTCCTAGGATCTTGGAGTATCGCGTCGTGCACGAGTTCCCTTTTAATCCTGCTGACGTGGCCTTGGATGGATGGTGGCGATGTGATCTTGTATGGGTTATTGGGTTTGTCAGAAGTAGTAAGCCTGACTGACGTCCCTCTCTGCCCCCCACCTGCAGGCTTGACCCCGTTCCTGCACCGGTCACCCCAGATCAGAGATGAATAAAACCTGCACCTATGGTTGGCTACATCTCACTAAGAGATGCCACCATAACAGCGGCCAGCCTGGAATGCCCGCGATCGCGCGCACGTGCATCTGATTGATGAACAGAGCTGCGGGATCCTGTGACATCGCTGCAACCACATAACATCATCGCTGTTCAGGGGGACCTTGATATGCAAGTAGGAGGATAATAGCTGTCACGGTCCTGCCACACCTTTGCTGAAAGTTCCATGTTTTTTATTTTTTGGGTACTTATGGGTAAGGTTGTTATGTTGGGATTAGAGTTTCTCCCATAGCAATGAATGGAGAGTCCCCACAAAGATATAATTACAAATGTGTGTGTGTGAGAGAAAGAGAGAGCGAAAGAGAGAATGTCTTTCTGTAAATACACACCTGCTGAAGGATGATTATTGTTGAAATACTCCACCCCTTTAGTCCTTTCTGTGTTTAACACATGCTTTAGTGACACGACCTATTAACTCAGAACAGATCTGCTCTTTCCTCACATCAAATAGAATCACTCAGCCTTGTTTTCTGGCTTAAATGTATTTCATAACTTTTGGGACATTTTGCATGTCCCTCCCAGCTATTAAAATTAGACCATATTGTAACAATACAAGTATCCTAAATTACAATGAAAGCTGACCGGGTACGGATCGCCATGAGTCAGACCGAGAATATTCCGTATAATTTATTTGCGGCACTGGGTAACGCCTCAGAGAGCCGTTTTTAGCGGAGGTTTAGGACCCGGGGGGAGAGACGTCGGCCGCCGCAGGAGCCGAAGCATGGAGCGATTTGTATGCGTTACTGTTCGCTGTCCGCATTGCGAGTATCGCAGATCACTCGCCCTGGAATCCCATCTACCAAAGGATTGGCTTTCACCCAGGGACCACCATTGGGCTTGGCCGTCCAATCTTTTTTGATTTATCAGACACCTTATAGAATTTCTAGTCCGCTTACTGTCTTTTGGTAATTTATTTGGATTTTTTCTCAATATTTAGTTGGGTGCTCTTGCATTACTGTGGCCGAACGGGAAAGTTACTCGGCTATGGAACAAATAGGATTTTAAATAAAACAAGGAACGATCGGCAAATAAACAAAAGGCTACGGGAAACACGATCTGGAAACAGGGTAAATCGACTTTACTTTGGTTTGAATTTTGTTTGTCGAGCGATCGGAGCCTGGTTTCCATCGTATGTGTAAAAGGTGTATCTGAGACGCGCATTTTACCACTGTCCGATGCCAAAGTTTAGATTTTGACTGTACTCGACTTTTACTGATAAATACCGAGTTTTAACGAACTAATCAATCAATAACGAACTGAAACACAATTTTATTCAAAAGCGAGATTTATTTCATTTGAGTGTGGCGCGAAACAAATCTTTGTAGTGTTTTAGTATTATAAGCCCAAACAGGAACTAATGCAAACGCCGTACAGGCAATACACAATGTCGAAAACTAAAATAACAGGACAGTATATTTTGAGTTATACTCGTGGATCCTTAGAAATTTAGCTGTTAACTTTGAAATCCTATTTAGTTTTGAGCGTTTTAATTGGAAATTACGCCGGGCTGTGGTTTTGATATATGCGTATGTTTGGTTTGCTTTTGTGGAAACGAATGGTTGGGGTTTGTCTGAAGCCCTGCGTGGGACAGATGATTGTGCATTATTGATGAAGAATAACTCATTAAGCATCGCCCTCCTCCCAGCCTAACCCGTACCTCCCCATTGAGCGCCTCTCCTCCGCTGTCCTGTGAAACCCTGGATTGAACAACCAGGTCACTATACGGCAGTTAGTATTTGATTTTCAGTCGTTTCCTGATAAACTTCTGCAAAGTTGTATTATATGTGAGTATTTGTTATTTAATCTTTCGTTATAATATTGAATTATGTGTCGTTTCAGAAACAGGACGTTTACGGGCGATCGCTCTGTCAGTAACCCACTTCAGTTCTTTTAAAACCAGTATACTGCAGTTAGATTGATGCTGAAATGTCTTTGCGTTGTGAAGTGTAGTTAGTTCAATATTTCTTCACAGCGAATATTTAGGAAACGGTGCGAAGTGGTCTCCTAGCTTGCAGATCTCGTAGCTTGCATTTACACAGTGCCTTTACGTTTTCACGCATTATCATTTCGCCTGACATTGGGACCAAATCTGCCGTCAGTTTCACAGTGATCGCCGCCTCATTCTGAACGCTTCAGAATGAAGTTGAAACATTGTAAAATCGTTACCGATTTTGTTGTCGCTTGCCTCATTTGTACTGATTTTTGGGGTATACAAAGAACAATTTGATTATTAGTATTCTGTATTGGGAATTTAAATAGTAGGCTACTATCTTTTTGTATTGAGAACGTACATTGCGAAGCAGATCTGCAGTGCTGCTTAATCGTGAAACCCAAACGTGTCTGCCCTCCGGATTTCGCCCCTTGCGCTAGCAGGGAGCTGTCCAGGCGGATTGGTGCTGAAAGTTTTCTACCCCGCTGCGGTGTTTTAATGGCAGCTCTGTCATGTAATGTTGCTTGTACATACATTTATCCATGTCATAAATGTTTATATACTTTATATATATTAGGTAAGACAGGTCTTTGATTACTGCTTGTGTGTGTATATATACACTCCACACTTTCAGGAAATGGAACTGGAGTTGGACTATATATCTCACTGAAATTCGATTTCAATTCCAATTCTGTTCCCTGTAGTTTTTTTTCTGATCCGAACTCCAGTTCCATTTCCTGATTTGGATTGGGATTTTTGAATGCATTTGGGAATGGCCATAATCCTGAATTGCACAGGTAAAGTCACTGATTCAATAACCAATAACTGTGGCAAGCAGAATGAACCATGTTTTGTATCTGTACAGTGCGCAGCTTTCACTAACTGCTAATAAACGCAGACCACTGAGGGGTGATGGAGACACCTGGTCTGTCGAAAAAGCCCGCGCCGCACTTTGGCCTAAGGGTGCAGGTGGTGAAGAGGTCCAGCTGCATCCAAGCCAAGTGGCTGTGTGACGTCTCTGAAGTGCTCCTAGCTGGGTGGTTTCTGGGAGAACCATTGTCCGCCTCTCGCTGTGTCCCTGCGAGCGTGCAAGTGCATTTCGGCAAGTGTCGCGTCCATTTCAGCACATATAAATGTTAAATGTGTGTTAAGAGTGGTTTCTGGACCTGTGGATGGGGCTTCCACGGTAGATTCTTTGTTCCGGTTTTTCTCTGATAGAATGATTTGTTTACACAGCTGTGGATTTAGCCTGTCCATAAATGCCTCTTTCTATTCAGAATACTGATCCAAACGCAGTCTTCTGGTCCTTCAGTCCAGCTGTTAGAACACTTAGGTTCTCAAATAATCCTGGGAGATCTGTCATTGGCACCTGCAGAGTGTGGTGGGTGTGAACAGAGATGTCTGGCACCTTAAAGCCATTTCTAGTGCATTCCATCTCACCTGGACAGAGGAGCAGCTGTGCTTTTACCAGAAAAACTCATCTTCTCCACACTTTCCTGGGAGATTAACATCTTCTGCCACACATACGTAGGGTTTTATTTGCAGTGCGGTGCCCTGCTGGTCTTCGTTTTTACCTTCAGCTGAGGGTTGAAGTGGATCATTCTCACGCTGTCGCCTCATCCCAAGAAAATGCATCATGTTGTTGGGGTGCCACCGAGTATCTGCGATCTCCTTCAAGGAAACTTTGGGTGAACTTCCCATATTTTGAAGGAATTAAAATGCAGGATGCTCACGCTGGATGAAGATTTGCTTACTGCTGGAGCTCATCCAGAACTCATTCAGATGCATCTACGTCATCACTCCCATGATGCCTTCCTGAAAAGTAGGAAGTTGACTGGGATATCCTTCGTCAGAGTTTGTGTATCATAGATGTCCCATGAAAACCATATATGTCCACATTTTGATGATTGTGTCTATAGATGTAATACACTCATTCTCCTCTGTCTGCTGAAAGTGTTTGACATTTAAATGAAAAATGAAAAGATGTTTCATGAAAGCATCTATTTAACAGTCATGTATGTTTGTACTCGCTAACATTTATATGCATGACGGTTCTTCTTTATATTACTTTATATCGCTAATTTTAATATCGCTAAATAGCTAACAACATTGTTAATTCAAAATATAAAGAGAGATCAGTTTGCACCTTGACCCAATAACTTCACTGACAACAACCCACGTACAGTAAGACAATTAAAAACAAACCAGTGAGTGCCTTTGCACCTTAACTAATAGATGACCCCCCCCCCCAAATTGGAACCATTGCTCAAAATAACCTGCTAAAATCTCCATCAAAAGACTGGGAATTCCATTGAATTCCAATAAAACGTGAGTATGCATTATTGATGCGGGACGTGATCCAACTGGCCAACCGCAGACCTAGTCGTGGTATGTTCATTCAATTACAGTATTGACTGACATGCTCTGCTGTTTTTTAAAGATCTTTGTGGGTATATTGCAGCAACAGAATATATCAGTATATGCTAGTTTGCTGCTCCTGCAATACAGATGTGCAACAATCTTATTTCCAGGTTAGTGTTCATATGTGATATTAATATTTATGAATGCATTTCTCGGTGAAAATGTATCCTACAAACTCTGCAGAACATTGAGGCAAATGAGGCCAGTGTTAGTGAGGAGGAATTGGTGTTCCTTGCCGAGACGAGTGTGCTACCTTCCGGAATTCTGCATAATATAGACGTGTACAAATGCACAGACGTGCACACACACAGCAACAGACCCCAGCTCTCTATCTCTATTCACAGACAGCAATGAGTTCTACTGTTTGCTGCACACAGAGACAGAGGTCACCGTCATTATCTGAGTCCATGTGCTGGCTTTTTAAACCGAGCTCAGGGCTCTGGAGCTGCAGTCAGTCATTACATCACTATCCTGCTTTTGGATCCACTTTTTATAACTGCATAGAACTTCTCAGTTTCCCTATTCTGCATCACCATTATCTTTATCCATGTTTGTATAAGGATGGACCCAGTGTGTCTCGGGGACCCCCAGACAGTCCATGTTTTTGCTCCCCCCCAGCTCCCAACACACTTGTACCAGGCATACAATGTTCTTGATTGTTCAGGTATCCTGGGAGGGAGCAAAAACGCGGACTGTCTGGGGCTCCCCGAGGACTGGGCTGAGAGACACTGAAAGGAGAAGGACATCCCCACAGGGCCCCCTTCCTGACATTAAACGGGCGTAATGTTTTTGTCACTCCCCATGCCCCCTGGATATGGTGGAAGAGTGAGCAGCAACTGGACGATTTGACGACTCGTATGAGTGACCGCCGTTTCTTTTCGGGAAATAATGTAGTCATGTGCCAGGGGTGAGGGGTCAAAAGTCAAAGGCCCACAGCCTGATGGAGACAGGCCATTCATAAAACCCCACCTCACCACACCCCAGACTTCAGTGGCTGACAGTTTCTTTTCGTCACATTCATCGTTATTCCCCAACATATCGATTTCCACGCCATTGATTTTTCTAATTCACTCTTATAAAAGTGGTTCTGTATACCGTCGACCTTTGAACCACATGTGCCGCATGTCAGGGCACGTGGACAGCACTGGAGGGCATGGATAGGGAGCCCAGGACTATAGAAACTCCAGAATACACCAAATGGGAAATTTTTATGTGGTAAATTTCATCATCACGGGTTGTGTCCCATACTTCTTCCAAAAGTGACAATCCTATCGGGGTCCTAAGGTGATATTTTGTCAGGGTGCCCCAAATTTCTAGCTACACCCCTGGAAAAGGAAGATAAGGGGGGCCCTTTAAGGGGATGCCTGGTGCCTTTATGCAGTGAGGGCTGCTTTTCCCACAAGCCCCCCCAAATGGATCCTGCATGTAACCTGGAGTCTCTCTCATACCTGTTACACTCCCACATATAACTGTGTTCTTAGACCTACAAGCTGTGAAAATGCCACAGCTGAAGTTTATTTAAAAGCACGGTGATCTAAATAAAATGCAAGAATATATCATCCAACGGAAGAAGTCACTGCACATTTAATGGAATATGTTGTGTGTATTGCTTTGTGAAATTGTTTGGGTTTGGAAAATTAATGGTAGTAAATGGGGCTATAGAGTTTAATTAAATGCAGTAAGTCTGTTTATTTATCAGTTTTTTTTAATCAAAGAATGAAATGCCTAATCAATTCTGCCTCTCAGAGGAACCTCTGCCGGTAATTAAGAAATATTGTATAGTTCCCGAAGCAAAGGGACTGTTGAATATGAATCAAAGTTGGTATTGATCTGAGGCAGTTTTTAAACATGTGCGAATTTGTGTAAAAGTATTTTAAATGAAGCTGTTTCCTGGGCAGATATCTGCTCTTTGTACATGTGAATTTGGCTGTGTGTTTGAAGCTGGCTTTGGTCTTCACAGGCATAAATGGTTCCCGCAAACACGCCTGAGGTTTTTCTGTGTAATAAATTGAGAACTTCAAAGGCATCTGTGCCTTATTTTGCCAAGCTTTACGCTCCTTATTCTCATTTTGTTAAAACAATTAAAATCCAGACATAACTAAGGTAATTTTATTATTATTTTTTTGTCTGCTGGACCATTCGGTAAACAACAGGCTGTATACTTGGATAAGAGCACAGAGTTTTGTATGTATGTCACATGACCTGGTCACCATAGCGACATTAACTGGGCGTATACTGGATTAGAGAGTATGACTGGTACTGACCATAGCCAAGTGGTAATGGGCTGTATGTGGCTTTGGTCATGATTTACCTGACTGTTCGTCAGAGCATTGGAAGTGAGAGACACGCCCAAAGGAAACGCCCCACACATGCAGAGACGCGGATTCTCCTGCTGGATGTTCTTGATGTGGTGATGGACGTACCCGTGTTTTTGCAATAATGTGGTGAACCAGCTCCGTTCCTGTGTGTGGTCCAGATGAGCTTCTGGAACTTTCTGCTGTTAGTTACATACTATGTTATGGTAGTGTGTAGGATGCTTACCACCATTATGGTCTCATTAAGGTATGGAGTAGATTCAGGGTCTGCCTATGACATGCTCCCCATATATGTGAGATCTTACTAATGGCCGCCTCATTTGTGTGACATCACATTTCCTGTGGCCTGCCAGTGCTGCAAAGTCAGGATTTGTTCTCCAAGGTGTATGAATAATCCTGTTTTGTTTTAGCTCAGCAGCGATTAATCAGGTACTAATTGGACACTTTGAGAATATGCTCTGCTGGACTGGGAGGTTTGTCAGCATGTAGGAAACATCTGGAGAGCCTGCATGAGCACGTTTGCGTGTGTATGAGTCAGCGTCCGCACTATCGTCGGTAGGTGCGTGCGTGTCGCTTGTATATGTGAGTGTGTGTGGAATCCTCTATGCCTTTCTGCGCTTGTATGCAGAGGCGTAAAATGATATGTGTTTGTGAGCGTAACAGTGAAAACTGTCTGCAGGTCATCCTCTTGGGGGGTGATGGGGGTGGGGGGGTGGTGGTGAGAATGGGCTCACAGCAGCGAAAGGGTGAAATGTGTGCCTAGTTGCCATGGCACCCACAGAAGCCCCCCCCACCAGTTCCATGGGACGGTGCCTGGGTGAAAAATGTTGCCCGTTTTGCTCAACTGACTGCAGCTGATAGTGTAAAGCCAAGGTCTTAATAATAAGGCAGCTCATCAGACTAGCACACAGGAGTAGTCTGCTTAATGGAAAAGCGGTGCGCTTCCAGACGTCGCGTTAGAAACGATTAGCCGGCCTGCTAATGAAAGAATCATTCAGCCGCTGTAGCACTGGGGCTCTGTGCTGATGTGAGCTTCTGTGCTTGTCTGCGGTTTGGGTTTATACCTTTGGTTCTGAGTATACCTCGTGGTAATGGCGGTGTCAGTTTCAGCCCTTCGGAATTACAGATCTGTGGCCGATGCTACCCAGCCTGTCTGATTATAGTGTGCTTCCTCAGTCATACTTCCGTTCAGCAAGGGATAATTGGTACTGCAGTTCAGCTCATGCAAACTCCTTTAGAATAAGAAAGTTACCAGCTTTGTGTTGAGTCATGGAGGGTGAGAAATTGACTGTCTCTTAGTTGGCGCTCTGTAGAATTTTGTTATGCGGCACCTTGTGGTTCTGTTTGAGGAAGACTTGGACAGGCCAGTACATCTGGGTCCCGCAGACAGTTCTAGCCGATGTTCAGCTGCTGGAGATCATGAGTGTTGACTACAGGCGCGGCAAATCAATCACAGAACACTCTGAGTTTCAGATCTCTACTTCTAACTGTCTTCTGGGAAATAACAATGTGATTACCTACAGATTGCTTTAAAGGGACAAGGGACAGGGGTATTAGGGTAACAACAGGCATTTTTCCTGTTGGTACAAATGGATTTTGCTTTTAATATCTCAACTTTCTGATGAATTCACACCATCCTCTCCCTGCTTTCCCCCACGGCAATCCCTTGGAGTGTGCAGCTAACCAATTGTCCGTCTTTAACATTTCATTGGTCAAAATCAGTGTTGTGACTTTTTGTCCCCTAATGGCACACCGCAGTTTGATTGAATTGGTGACGTTAACTGCCCATAAGTCAGATTGCATTTGACATTTGAAGTGAGAGAATTCTTCTAGGGTGAAAAGGACACTGTCTGAACCATATGAATGACCGGGTCAACCAGACATCATGCCCAGCGTGTGGTTCAGCCCCAGGGACGGGATGCTTCCAGGACAACGGATTAACTGCACCATGGAGATAATGAATCACCCAGCAGGGGGTTGATCACACTGACACACTCATACATGGACTAACCCCAACCACGATCTACCGCAGCTCAGTAAAGTGTCGGTAAGATGATTTAGGCAACAAAAGGCACATGTAACACTGGGCTGTGCCCAGTCTATGTGTGAGGGGTCGGCAGAGTAGTGTGTCTCCAGCAGAGGAAACCTCCGTCTCACACCGTCACCACGGAGATCCAGGCCTGGACTCCTGCGGGTGGATTATCCCTGTGGAGAGCAGGATAGAGGGAACGAGGGAGGAAGTGAGCAAAAGGGGGAAGGTTAAAGGGAAGAGGAGAGAGGGGCAGGTGGAGGAGTGAAATGACAGGCTACCACCCGTGTTAGGTATGATCGGAGGGACCCCGCGGTCCAGCTTTTAAAGAGGGCTGCCTGCTTGCGTCTGCTGGGAAGAGAAGAATCTGGATCGGCTTCATTGGCCAAGTATGTTCATACATGGAAGTAATTGTCTGTGTTTTTTTCATCGGTCTCAGTGTACTTATACAGGATAGACATACAGCAACAAAACAGGACTGCAAAAAACAAACAATTAGATACAGTATATGCAAAGGAGCATAGAGCAAGGATGCCAGATGAGGTACAATGGATGATTGGTGATAACAGGTCTATTGCACAAGAATTGTCCTTGACACTTAGGTATTCATCAGAGCCGTGGCCTGTGGACAGAAGCTGTTGATGTGTCTGGTTGTTTTGGCGTACAGTGCTCTGTAGCGCCCGCCAGAGGGGAGGAGTTTGAACTGGAAGGTCTAAACAAAGGGGGTAGGTCTGGGAACAGAACCCCTGGGCTGGGAATCGTGGCTGAAATTATGCAGTCTACAGCATTTGTATTAGAAAGGCATCAAAGACCCCCCCACGTCCACCCCCTGTCTCCTCCCCTTGCTACCGTCTCTGTGTGTGCCTCTCCCTGGCTCTCCATTGAATTCCCGCTACTTAATGACTTGGGGAAAGGCACCATTGTGTGACGACCTTGATAAAGGAAGGATGGAGTTAAAATGGTCTATGGGAGGTAGGTTTGTCTCTGGCAACTGGCAGTTAAATTTCTCTGTCTGCAGCGATCTTGAGAGGACACGGAGAGGGGCATGAAGGAGACAGCGGGGTGGCTCTTGGGGGTAATGCAAAGGTCGGCACACAGTGTCCGTGGAGGTCTGTCCCAGGTGCACGTTTTTGTCTTGTTTAAAGCAGCCCCCCTGTGGTTCAGTCTACCTGGCTGCAGAGAATAACAAGCAGAGCCCAGGTTTTCTGTGTGAGCAGATGTGATTTACTACCCCAGTTCCTTACAGTGCTGGCCTGTAAATTGATGCTGTCATAATCATCATAGTGTTATGAAAAGTGCTATAATAGGTAACACAATAACTGCACCTTCATAATGCCTTTATGATGCAGTCCTCACTTCGAGGAAGGCAGCAGTGTACTGTCATAATGTATTAATAGAACATTCATAAGCAGCATGTGTGTATACCATAACGTCATGAGGTACAGCTTTAATATACATTAATAACAACTCACCTGCTTCTTATGAATGCATTATAAAGGTGCACTGAATGTATGTATGTGCATGTCGTATTATATCTTATTATCCAAAGTAAAAATTAGAGGATAGAAAATCAAATATATTTTGTACTTCATTGTAATAATGACAGCATCTTCTACTTGCAAATCTGCTAAGGGGAGGAGGGTGAACATTTACTTACTGTGGGAGGAGTTTGTGTAGGATGGTGTAAGTGTTGGAGGAGTTTTTGTAGGATGGTGTAAGTGGTGGAGGAGTTTTTGAAGGATGTGTAAGTGGTGGAGGAGTTTTTGTAGGTTGGTGTACTTGTAGGAGGAGTTTTTGGGTTGTGTTTATTCCTTTCAATATGTGATTTCTAAAAATAATTTTATTTTATTGATACTATGGATGTTATATTTTTCATTAAGTGAACACAGTCTAACAGATTACACACCTTATTGTTTTACTATTTAATACTTTATTTAATGGTATTTAATCTTAATTTTGTCCAGTCTATTTCAATTTATATTTTTAAAATGTCTTTTAGTATTCTTACAATTATTCATGCAA
This sequence comes from Hippopotamyrus pictus, assembly GCA_026781145.1. NCBI lineage: Eukaryota > Metazoa > Chordata > Actinopteri > Osteoglossiformes > Mormyridae > Hippopotamyrus > Hippopotamyrus pictus. Next base: position 240,087 of record JAODLC010000014.1, read on the forward strand.
ATTTTCATGCAAATGTTAATTTGTTAAAATCTACTTTCCACACCTTGGCAATATTTACTTCATGTTTTCCATGCCAGTAAACCACTTTGAATTGAGAAAGCGAGGGGGGTGAATCTGGGCAATAATGAAAGTGTTTAAATGAGGAGGAACAGGTTGTTTCACAGATGGCCAGTCAGGAAAACCAACTGGTCATTTCCATACTGCAAACTGGTCCTGCTGGCCCTGTGATGGCTCATAGTTATGATGAGTTGGCTGTGATGTTACGGCATTGTCCTGCGTCCACACGACCCACTGTCCTTCACTCAAATGACCCCCCTGTCCCTCGTCCAAACAGCCCATTGTCCCTTTTCCAAATGACTCTCTGTCCCTCTTCCAAGCAGCCCACTCTCACTCATCCAAATGACTTACTGTCCCTCATGCAAGCTACCCACTGACCCTTTTCCAAACAACCCATTGTCCTTCATCTAAATGGTCCACTGTCCCTCATCCAGAAGGCTTGCTGCCCCTCATCCAAATGACCCATTGACCCCTTTCCAAATGACCCACTGTCCCGCATCCAAATGACTCACTGACCCTTGTCCAAATGGTCCATTGTCCCTCTTCCAAATGACCCACTGTCCCTCATCCAAATGGTCCATTGTCCCTCTTCCAAATGACCCACTGTCCCTCATCCAAATGATACACTGTCCCTCTTCCAAATGACCCACTGTCCCTCATCCAAATGACCCACTGACCCTTGTCCAAATGACCCACTGTCCCTCATCCATATTATACACTGTCCCTCTTCCAAATGACACACTGTCCCTCAACCAAATGACCCACTGACCCCTGTCCAAATTATACACTGTCCATCTTCCAAATGACCCTCTGTCCCTCATCCAAATTACC
>JAODLC010000014.1:246397-256765 GCA_026781145.1 Hippopotamyrus pictus
AACTGATATTGCTAACAATGGCAATTAACTGGGCTAGAACTGGATTTCATGATTAGTCGGATTATTTGTTGGATTTACGGTAGTTCGGGCTAATTGTTACTGAATGAAGATAAAAACCATTTAAACTGAGGTACGTTAAATACGACAAGTTGTCCGGCTAAGCAAAAAATCTTGCTTTTTGATGTGGGTCCATGGTATTGCACTTCTGTGGCAGATGGAATGCATCTGACTGGTGTTCAAGATGTTCAATAAACGTGTTAAGTGCATATATATTCCCTTGAATATATCTTCTTGAGTCTGTTTGCTCATGCAACATGAAATGCGATTCATATAGATTAAAAATGAATGACATTTAATCGTGACTAATCTAAATTAACCCACAGCAACCCTCTGATTAAAAATTTTAATCGTTTGACAGCACTAATTTTTTTTGTCTTTTATTGTTTGACAAAAACTCTAGAATTTACCGATGTTTTGATGTAGAGTATTGATTTTGAGATGCACATCATATTAAAAAAACGGAAATTCAAATTAAATTAATTTGTGGTGAAAGTTCTATGTCCCTATGAGGACCCACTCCATCCGTCCTGTTGCCTGTCAGACCACCCTCCTTCTACACAGGGCTGCTTCAAAGGTCCTCTTATATCTCGGTCAGGACCCGGCCCGTCCATCCTGTGCCTGTCACTCCGCCCTCCTTCTACATAGGGCTGCTGCAGAGGTCCTCCTTCCACCCTGTGAGGACCCAGGCTGTCTGTCCTGGTGCCGGTCTGACTGGCTTCTTTCTGCAGAGGTCCTCCCTCTGTCTGCACTCTGACTTTGGTGTACATCCCAGCCCTGAGGCTGGCGGCTAAGCTCACGGTCCGCACGACAGTCACTTAATTACCGTGAGGGGCAGGAGAGCCCCCACCCCAACCACCGCCTGTGCCCTTCCCCAGGGCTCAGATTAATGAGGAGGCTGGCTGGGCCTGTGTCTGTGTGTGACTGGGTGTAATATTTATATCTGTGTGTCTCTCTGTGTCTTCATGTACGTGTGTCAGTATTTTGGACTATGTGAAATAGTGTATGTGTTCCTCAGCCCCCCCCCGACAGCCCTCTGTGAGTTGATTCCCCCTCAGCTCCGTCCACACATGGAGGAGATTCTGTGTGCAGACTTTCACTTGCATAATGAGCCAATAACAAATCAATTAGCCACAATTAGTCACAGTAATGGAGAACGCAAGCAGCCTCATGCCTCCACACCGCCTGAGAATCCACTTCTCGGCTATTTACTATGAAAAACACATTTCGTGTAATAACATATGCAATAACAGTGCAAAGTAGTAGCATGCAATATTTGTTTATATTAGATAATAACGTGTAAGTACACACCTTTGAAGACAGTATCTTAAAACAAATCTTTCCTCCCTCCCTCCTCCTCCCTGCATCTATTTCTTCAGCTACACAGCTCCCCCCCAGTCCAACCCCCCAACTTGTTGTATGAAATATTGATGCTCGCGTGCGCGTGTGTGTGTCTGTCTGTCTGTGTGTGTTGGTAGGTAATGAGCAACAGTGAGCTCGGTCTGGCCAACAACCCATAATTTCTAAGTGAGAGAGAGAGATGGAGAGAGAGACAACAGAAGCAGTGAAGGCTTTTCAGAAGAAAAAACAGCCACATGATTCATTCTTCTCATTATTATCTTCATTTGGAGAAGCACTGTTACCTTCCGGAATCCACATATCTGTCTCTTTCATCATCAGCTCCTCCATTCCCAGTGCCAGTCTTCCCTGTAGAGTCCCCTCTTCTCTGGGAATGTGAGGACATCCCCCCCCGATCGATGCATCCTTGGCCGTATGGGTTAGATGTGGACACACACACTGCTACACACTCTTCACAAGCACATTCCTGCATCCATAAACTGAAACCGAGACACATAAAGCCACGTGCCCCCCCCCCCCCAATCCTCATTATATGACTCTGAATGGCCACTGGGGGCCAGAGGAGGTTGAGGGAGGAGGGGGACCTGCCGAAGGCTGATTGACCAGCACTGGTTTGATCTTCCTGGATCAGCGTTGGGTGGCAAAGGAAGGTGTGTGGCTCAGCGACCCTAACGATCAAACTGAGCGCAGTGCGCTCACACACACACACACACACACAGATACAACACACACACAAACAATACACACATACACACATAATGCACATATACACACAACCAATACATACAACACACACAAACAATACACACATACATACAACATACGCATATAATACATGCTTATACACATACAACACACATGAAATGCACACACTAAAACATAAAACACACAATACAGTACATGCACACAGAACACAAACACACACAGTATACATACAATACACACATACAACACAGTACACACATGCAATGCACACACAGTCACTGACACACACAATACCTACACACACACACACCTGCACATGTGCACACTGCCCCCCCCCCCCCCCCGGCATAATGACCCTAAATAAGTCCACCCTTGCAGTTCCAGCACAGCACACTCCGCATCACCTGTCTGCACACTCTCTGATTGATTCCTTCCTCTCCCCGGGGATGAGTTTAACAGCCCCCACATTGATTACCCATGCGTTACCCCGCTTCCCAGTACCTGCTCTGTGGAGATTAGGGCTTGTCCATGTCTGTGATAAGCCGGCGACTTGGGATTTCGAGGGTCTCCTCTTCTTCCTGTGTGAATCCCACTGCACTATTTTCACGCAATGTAGACGTTAAAAAGCCCAGATTACCAGCATGGGGGGCGACTGCCTGTCCCAGACGGCCCCCAGAAGTCTTAAGCAAGGCTTCTGATCCCCAAAGGCTGAGATAAACCAATCAGCATGCCCATTGGGCCCCAACCCTCTCTATAAGTGCACTGATGGGTCTTGTGGCAAGACAGCTCCCCTCTGAGGAGACCACTGACTTCTGACCCTTGACACTTAGGGGTTGCTAGCAGGAAGAGATTGAGAAAAGCCAGTGGGAGGGAGGTGAAGCTTGGAGATGATGGCATGGAAAGGAGAGGAAAGGGAAATGGGAAATGTTGGGAAATAAAGCATTTTGTCTGTACATGCCGCTGGTGATATTGCATCTGATCCTTTCAACTTCTCCTTTCTCATTGCTGAACTCAATCGTTTCTCGCCCTGCGTCAAGCAGACAGCCCTCGCTGACGTTGGCGTGCGTTTCGTTTGCGATGCAGGCGACGGATGACTGCGGTGTTTCCTCTGAGCACGCGAGGCGGGGGGGTCCTATAGCGGTTACGCACGGCCTCGGCGTCAGATGGCAGTCTGAAACTGAAGCCAGTCGGTGTTGGAGCACTGGAGTTGGGAACCGCAGTGTTCAGCCAGTCGGTGTTTGAGCACTGGAGTTGGGAACCGCACAGTGTTCAGCCAGTCGGTGTTTGAGCACTGGAGTTGGGAACAGCACAGTGTTCAGCCAGTCGGTGTTTGAGCACTGGAGTTGGGAACAGCACAGTGTTCAGCCAGTCGGTGTTGGAGCACTGGAGTTGGGAACCACACAGTGTTCAGCCAGTCGGTGTTGAAACACTGGAGTTGGGAACAGCACATTATTCAGCCAGTTGGTGTTGGAGCACTGGAGTTGGGAACAGCACAGTGTTCAGCCAGTCGGTGTTGAAACACTGGAGTTGGGAACAGCACAGTGTTCAGCTAGTCAGTGTTGGAGCACTGGAGCTGGGAACAGCACAGTGTTCAGCTAGTCAGTGTTGGAGCACTGGAGCTGGGAACAGCACAGTGTTCAGCTAGTCAGTGTTGGAGCACTGGAGTTGGGAACCGCACAGTGTTTATCTTGTTGAATATTCAAATGTTAAATGTTGAACCGACAGCTCGGTTTTAATGAGGCAGCACGGTAATTCCGACCTGCTTCATTTTGTTCTTTTTCTCACGCTTTTCTTCCCTATTAGTGTACAATCCACTGAAAATCTAAATTCAGTTGGCTGGTGGTGCCCCGCCCCGCCCCGCCCTCGGCCAATGAGCTAAAAGAATGAGGCGGGAGCGGGTGGGTGGGGGCGCAGAGCAATCACCTATCCCAGGTGCCGGCCTCAGACTAACCAATTATACCAGGCGGTGTCATGAGGCCGTTCAGCCGTCATGGTGATTTAGTCCTGTGGCCGCCGCTGCTGCTCAGTCAGTCTGATTTAGCGCAGCTCCCGTGCAGGCCACTGCGGGCACCTGCTGCACGTCTGCCAACAAGGGAGCTGCCGCGCAAGTTCACAATGCATGAGGTAATGCAACCTTGATAAGCAGGGACAGCAATAATGCGCGGGAGCTCAGTGCCAGTCCAATGGCGGCGAGGGGTCCCTCGGCGCACCGTTTTCCCGGAACTTGAGCGTGGAACGTGCTGCGGCCGTATCCAGAAGGTTGCATTTCTAAATGCGATTGATGCCATACCTGGATCTCCCCGAATCTGAACACTTATCAGTGATAATGAGCCCAGAACCTGGCAGGAAGAGACATGATGAAGATGAGGGCAGCGGGGTGTGTGTGTCTGCGTGTGTGTTCTTCCTGATACACGCGAGGCGGGGGGGTCCTATAGCGGTTACGCAGGATTTTAAGCTCACATGGTGGTCTGGTACCTATCATCTTAGCAGACGGGCTTGCACAAGGCAGCTATCTTCCATTTCCCATGGCAACGGCATCCATGGCTCAGAGCCGGGGTGAAAATCAGCCAGGAAGCAGACGGCTCCTGCGAGAAATGCGTGCTAATTTGCGCCGTCTTACAGGTGTTTGTCTCCAAGAGTTTTGTGATGGGGTCGAACCATTAGCGGCGTGACACCTGCGTGTCTCTGTATGCTGCATTGTGGGTATATGTGTGAATGGATGTGTGTGTGAGAGAGAGAGAGAGACTGTGTGTCTGTGTGTGACCAAATGTCCCCACAACATGATTAATAAACTCAGTTTTATAAAAATCTGTGACTGCAATCAAAAAACTAAAAATTCCAAACGTCTTGTATTTTGTTTGGATACTTGTGATTAAGGTTAAGGCTGGATGGAGGTTATGGGTGTCATTGCTGGGATTAGAGTCTTTCCCATAGAAATGAATGTACGGTCCCCACAGAGATACAAACGTGTGTGTGTGTGTGCATGGGAATTGTGTGAAAGCATGTGTTCTGGTGCGTGCGTCTGTAGCTTTTGTTTGGGATTCCCTGTCTTCATCGGGACGGGATTCAGCTGAGACAGCACCTCCCGGAACGCAGACACAGCACTGGTTCTCTGGTTCCAGAACTTGCTTCCCATGGCAGAACATTAAAGTGGATCATTACAGTCAGTGGGATGTGTATGTGTCCCGTGTGTCAGTGACTGACAGTGCCGGTGTGAGAGAGAGAGTGTCCCAGTGATGAGAGGGGTGCCTGCCGTACGCAGGGTGGGCTTCCGATGGGGTGGGGCTACTCCGCATGTCTTTAGACTTCATTGATTTTTTTGTGTACTTGAGTATAATTGTACACGTATATAAACTACATGGCTGTCCTGTTCAGTCCTTCCATTGTTTCCCCCCCGAGCATTTCACTCCCCCTTTTTTGCTCTCATTTTGGTTCCTCCCTGTTCCTCTCCGCTCCTCTTTGTCTCACACCCTTCGTTTAACCCTAACTCACTGTCAGATGTGCGTGGTGTTGAGGCATCATGGGCGAGGAACAGTGGTGCATTCTGGGAGAGGCTGTGTGGGGCTCGCCGATGTCCGTGAAGTCAGTCCGCTCTGTGGTCAGCCGCGGCGGTGCTGTCTCGCCACTCGCACGCCACCTTCCCAAGCCTACGAAGCAGTAGATCACCTCCCCAGGTATTTCAGATTTAACTATAGGTATGTACGTCACAGAGTGAGAAACAGATATAGCAGTATTTGGATAACAGTCCCTCGCGCTGATGGATTCCTATCTCACCATCATTCTCAGGACAGTGGTGTGTGAAATAAACCAAATCACAAGTACAAGCCTGCTGGATTCCATCTAAGCCTGCTCCAGGTGCTTCAGACATGGGGTAGTGGGTGGGACTTTGAAGCAGTGGCTTTTGATTGACATATAATGTGCTTCCACCAGCCAATGGCGTGTGAGCAGGGACCCACCCACCATCTGTGCTGTCTCAGCCGACACCCCTGTCTCCCGTTGGCATGACGACGCGTCCCCCCCCCAATTCTGCCGTCCCTGATGGGGCTAATGGTCTGGTGTGCAAATATTCACACACAGAGACGCACACACTGCACCCCCCTGGTCTCGCTGTGTCCCTCCAGCAAAGACACACTTTGGAACACACCGCAGTTCAATAAGACCCCCTCATTTACATTGCTTTCCACCAGCTGGCTGTATTCCCTTGTTTCTGATTAAAGGGATTAGAAAATTTTAATTTAACGCTGGATTTGCATACAGCTCTAAGGGATGGTGGGGGGGGGCCTCCTGGTTTGCCTCATTCTGCTTCTGTACCTGCTCCCCCCACCATTCTCTTTGATCCGGTATTTTGCCGAGGCTGATGTTGTTGTTAAATGCACGGTGCCCGATTGGAACTGCTCCATCTGTCGCGGTGATTTTCAGCTTCTCTAAACCAGGTATTACCCACAATGCACCTGGGTCTCACCTGCACGACTGTCACGGGCTCGCCTGCTCCCGGGGTCCGACCCACATGTGGTTTGGGAGTCCCGCTCGTGTCACTGGTGAATGGAGAAGACGAAGGGCAGTTCCAGCTCGCTGCCTGCTGCTCTATTCCCCAGTGTGACTCAGAGCTGCCTGACCGCAAACGTTTTTTTTTTTTTAAAGATAAAAAAACAGCAGTAAAAACCAACTAACCAGAATGGCTGTATGGCTGAGGGGGCTGGCGGTTTCTAAAAGCGTATTCGCATCACCCAGGGACTGTTCAAGGAGAACCTCCAGGCTGCCACAGCCCCATCCTCCCGTCTGGCCGATATCTGTGAAGGCAGAGTCGTGGACGGGAGCCCTGGGGGGTCCTGGGTGGTCCTCGACGGTGCCCAGGCCCCACGCCACGCCTCTTGCTGTTTCACACAATTAAGTCGAGTCTGGAGACACTCAGCGGGGAGGGTGTCGTCGTCGGGATCGTTTAGGAAACAAACTGTGTCAATCATTAGCATTTTGTTTCCGACCAGGGACTCGGTAATTAGTCCCATGGAACCTCTGCCCTCGGACTGGTGCCCAGCGTGTTGGACAGCGTGAGGATGCAGCGCCCCCTTGTGGCAGACAGTAGAACATCACTTTTAGAGTGGCTGTGAAGTGGGCCATCTCTAGTGCTGATTTAAAGCGAACGTGTGTGTATGTGTGACATGCTAATTCGTTCACAAAAGAGAATACAGATTTCATCATTTTATTTAAAAAGAGATTCAAAACATTAGCTTACTGAACACTTACTTTTTTTGTGGGAAAATGACATCACAAGGCTAGTAAAAAAAAAAAACATACTGACATACTATTAGGAGCTCAGAGAGAAGTGACACTATTAAAATGGGTTTTCCTTGTCATCCCGTGATTGGCCACAAGAGGGTACCATATTCAAATTCAAATTCTATAACCCTCCCACTCAAAGCCTTTGTGTTTTGCGTCACTGTTATTAAGACAAAGGAATGTAATCTTTAATTTTCCCATAATGTCTGGCTTTATGTGTGTGTGTATTTGCCCTGCAATGGACATACCGTCCAGCTTGTCCCCTGTCTGGTGCCCTATGCTGCCTTAGATAAGCTCAAACCCACCATGACCATCTACTTGATAAGCAGCTGAAATGTGGATGGATGGCGCGCACTTCATCATATACAACAACAAATTATGTTACTTATCTTTTATCTATATGTAATATTTTACAGAAGGTGGGTATGGTCATGTTTATGTCTCATATCTATTTTGATATGCAACTGCAGCCGTAGAGCTGACGACCGCCGTTCTGCGTGAGTGTGATGCAGAGTTCACCCAGCGCTGTCACAGATGCCTGAAGATGCTCGTCGCATTTGTGAGCAAATTGGGTTGATTCCTGAATGCATTCCTGATCCCGTATGAGCCGGCGAGCATCGAAGACGAGAAATCTGATCTTGACACGTCCGTTTCAAACCTCTTCTCTAGGTGTTCTGGGGGGCCCTGTAGCTAATGAGTCTGGTTTAATGAGCTGTGCTTGTACCTCAGGGCAAAGGCTGCCGAGGAGGATTGGACAGGAGCTTAAAAAGGAGAGGCTGAGAGGACATGGATAGCACTGCAGACAGCTGTTGTTCAGGGCTCATTTAATTAAAGTCTGGGGACTTCTTACTACAATAAACAAAGAGGCTTGCATCAGTAATTAATTGCCTCCTCTGTTTCTTTAGAAGTCCTGTGCATTGCGCCTGTAACATGTGCTCTGTAGTCTGTTTCGTGCATTAAATATAGACTCTCACATACTCACATACAAATGTATCCCAGCTCCCTGGAGTATGCAAGAGGGGAAGGGGCTCACACTGCTATCGTGACTGACACTAGGCAGAGCCAATGAAAATCATTGTCACAGTATCCCAATTAATGCATATTACAGTTTGCATGCAGGAAGTGACGATCACTCATTGGCTGTCTGCGTTGTGCGTTTATCTGTGAGTGTTTGTGTGTGTGTTGTGCTGAATAGTTAAGGGTTAGATATGGCTAACTAACAGCCATGACTAACAAGGCTCAGTTACTGAACAGTAGAATGTGCGCTCTGCACGTTCTATGCACTGCAACCTAATAGACAGGTCTGCTTCCGGAACATTCTTCTGACTGTTCCCCCTTGCGCTGATGCCTGGTAGCAATTAAAATGATCGGGCCCTAAAATTTTCTGAGGCCCAAAATCTCTAGTGCTGCCCCTGCTGTCTGTCATACATCTAGAGGTCAGGTCCTCCAGGGCTTTCACAATGCAGAAAACAGAGCAGGGCATCTGGCATTTCTTTTTATTCTTGCATTGTTAAAAAAAAATCAGTGCATACAAGCGAGGAAGCAAGGAAGAGGCTGGGCTGATCCCAAAAGAAAGGTAAAGGGAGACTGTAAGTACAATAAAGGGTCTACATGGGAGCTGTGAATTCCAAGGCAGTCCCCCTTCCCTCTGTCCTGACAAAAACCATCCTAGTAAGTCTTCAAACCTTCTCCAGCTTCAGGTGGTTTATTCTAGAACCTTCTAATCAGGAATCTATTGCTCCTTATCTGTTTTTACAGACATGGTAGGTTTGATGGCCCCAAACATTTCTTGGATTTGGGTTTGCCAGCTAGCAATTTCACATAAATCTAATTATCCAGCAACAGAGTCCCGCACAGGTCTCATTCGATCTTACCACCCCTCCACTGAAAATCAGCAGCTTCGGAACTTGGATCAAATAGAACCTGAGATTAACTATTTCCATGACAACCATCCCCAGGAGAAGTCCCACAACTCAGACTGGGACAGGATTCAGGCCTGACATCACAGGGATATGGAAGCTGACCATTGGCACACAAAGAAAAATCTGTCTGATTAAGCAGACAGGTAAAAGATATCCCTTGGGGATGAATCAGGAAATGCTGCATGTGTCCCTGGCGAGCATTTGCAGTCTGCGTTTTGCGTATTTAAATTCCTGCACGTTGCTGAATGCCTATTGAACAGGTGCACATTAGCATTGTAAAGCAAAGAAAGCAGAAAGCCAGCATTGTTTTCTGCGGTCTCGGGGCTAACAAACATTTGGGAGCACAAAGCAGCAGCGATGTTTAATTTTCAGTGTCTCAGTGAAACTGGAGAGTATGTCCCAGGCTTCCCAGTCGGTGCAGGAAGCCTCGAGAGTCGGTGTTTACGTCGGACCTGTTAGTCGATGCATTTCCCTCCGCAGTCTCCTCATTGCCAAGCGCCATCTGTCACAGGATAATCAAGCATTGTCACTCTGCAGTTGCCGAGTTTCTGTAGTGTCATGCAGGAATGTTGAGGGGAAGTTTTTGGTAAGGTGTGCCACCCCTCCCCCATGTAACTCATTATTTTTCCCACTCCAAGATGGATATTGAACGGGGGTGGGGGGACAGTGTACGCGTGTGTATGTGTGTGTGTATTATGTTTATATTACATTGTGGGGACCAAATGTTTCCCACAATGTAATAAAAACCTGTTATTTTGACATTGTCGGGACCATTTTTCAGGTCCCCACAAAGATCTGTGAATGCAATGAAAAAACTGAAAATGCCAAAAGTATTTTGTTTGGTGACTTAAGGTTAGGGCTGGGTAGGGGTTAAGGTCATGTTGGGATTAATGTTTTCCCCATAGAAATGAATGAAGTCCCCGCAAAGATATAATTACAAAGCTGTGTGTGTGTGCGTGTGTGTCTGTGTGTCTGTGTGTCTGTGTGCGTGTGTGTCTGTGTGTGTGTGTGTCTGTGTGTGTGTGTGCGTGTGTGTGTGTGTGTCTGT
>JAODLC010000014.1:257165-270109 GCA_026781145.1 Hippopotamyrus pictus
GTGTGTGTGTGTGTGTGTGTGTGTGTGTGTGTGTGTCTGTGTGTGTGTGTGTGTCTGTGTGTGTGTGTGTGTGTGTGCGCGCACGTGGGGCTTGGGTACTGAGCTGCTCTGAGACTGTAGTTGGGCCTTGGGGACAGCAGGGGTGACGAGGCAGCATCACTCTCAGTCCTCATCAGCTGCTTTTCTCTGTTTTTTTTTCCCCATCACAGATGCAGACCGACAGGACAGGCCTCAGGGGGAGGACACCACACTCGCCCCCTCACCAGAACGTGACGACGATGACAACTTGCTAGGCTACACAGGTGTGTACGGAAAGGCGGCTCACTGTCGGTGCCGTTATCCACAGCGCCTGTCATGAGAAGATGTCATCAGGAGACGAAAGGAACGGATCAGCTGTCCTCTGGGTCTCCGCCCACGGAACGGCTGACCTGCTCTCTTGATGGAAACGTCAGTGTACCATCATGGGGTTCTGTGAGGTACCAGTAGGTCGCTGGCAGACGCACGCAGAAGGCAATGTTGTTGTTTTCTTGCGAAGGATTTTAAATGCTCTTCAAGCTAGTTAATTTGGCCAAAAAGCTGCATAAATCCATAAAAAACAGAGATAATCATAGCTTCAGCGGCAGTATGGGCTAAATTCCTGTCCTTTTGTTAGCGGAAAATGCAATCTGTCACTGTGGCATCACCCTTTCACGGGGGTCCCATAACCTTGTGATTTTTTTTCCGTTTGCCTGCGAATGGGAAATTAGTTTAATATAGCAGTGTCAACCACTGCCAAGAAGACCTCTACTCTAGAAGGAGATTGTCTTCACTTCATCAAAACAAAGCACAGGGATCTGCTGCCTACTGTAGATTCCCAACGCTGCATTGTTCTTGGAATTTATTCTTACACATTACAAAAGAATATATTTTTGTTAAGGGGTATTCTCTGTACCTTCTTTCGGTTTGGTGAAAAAGTGGGCAGATGAAATTTCATATCCTAAGGAAAAGGCTGAAATTTCACCACCGTTTCTCTGTCTACAGGGATCAAATAGTAGGACAGGCCTGCTAACCAAAGGCCATAATTTTTCTGTCTATTATTGGCTTTATTTCTTATAGAGAATGAGAATGAGTCTGAGAATGAGTAAAAATAATGGATCAGCCCCATTTCACTGCCAGCATCCGTGATCGACCACTGGAGGTGACAGTGCATCTTCCAGGCCAATGGGCATCACCCACAATGCAAACGTCCCATCTGTGTTCAATCTGTCAATTTTCTCCGGAAAAAAAGCTGGAAATTAAAGAGAAACTCCTGACAGTCTGTATGGGCATGGAATCCATCTAAATCGCCTGTCATAGTCTATCATCATCTGCGAAGTGTCTGCCTAGTAGTGGAATGGCATACAGAAGTTGGGTTGTCCTGGTATGGCGAGCGAGACAGTGTAGTATTTCAGGCCTGATAGGTGTCTACTGATGGCTCATCTCGGTTATGGGAGGACAAGAAGGATTTCAGGGAATCATGTTGTGTGAACACAAGAGCTGCTTTTATGTTCTCATCCCACAGCACTGCTGCCACTTGCAGTTTAGCTGATAAATGAACAGCGTGTGAAATGCGAAGTTCCGCATGGCTGGACAAAGAAGGCAGCTGCGGGACGGCAGGGTAGATGGAGTGCTCTATTAGACGTCCACCAGTGGAAGCCTCATCAGATGGGAGGCTGGTGGCCTTGGGTTCCCCGCAATCTCGCCATCTGTAACCCCGATTTATTACGGAGAACTGCCATTGCCCTGCCTCGATTTGCTGTATCCCTGTCCGTATCACACAAAACCGCTCCAATCTTTAGCATCACGCAGTAAGTCAGCAGATGCCCCCTCCGTGGACATCATTGCTGCCTCACACAAACCCTTCACAGATACCTGTTCTCTGGTGCTCCTTCCCCCCTCGGCGAACAGTAGAAGACTGAGGTGCTTCTGTACTGCCTTCCGGCTCGCCGTCTCCTACTATAACCTCCGACTGTCCTTCAAGTCAAACATCTTCATCTGTTGCCATTCTAGGAAGTGTGAGTTTCGGAGGGGTGGCCATGGCAAGATGCTTGTACCAAAAATAGAGGAAGGATGAAAGAGTACAAAGAGAGCACTGAAGGACAGGAAATTATTTGCTAAGGTTATAATGAATAGATCACGTGTTTGACCCCAATCACCCACCGGTGAAGGTCATGCGACTGTGTCTATGTGCAAATAAGTCTGAGGAATCTGAGGTCTCTCTTTGTCTGCATCCCTCACAGGCAAGGGCTACATGAGTACACTGTGTACATAATCTGTCTGAAACATTAGACACCAAGAAGGAGGGCATAGACTGACTATGTTTAGCCCACAAGCACAACTGCACCTTGATACAATGCAACATGTTTTCTCAACACGTCAATAAGAATGATATTTCCTGAAGGCAGTTGAAGAGGTCAAGGAATGCCGTGCATTGAGAGGCAGGGGCCTTCTGAGCCATGGGCGACCCATGTGTGTGCGTATGTGCATTGTCAGGAACTGCGATGAGCCTGGTCCTGCACTGCTCATTTCGCTCCTCACGGACGTGACTCTTCGGAGGCGAGGCTGGGAGATGAGAGTCGTTTCCTCGGGGTAAACTTGGAGTTGGCTTTCGGGCCAGATATGCGTCTGGGTTTGTAATTTTGGAGCGCCGCTCCTGGGGCTAAACAGAGATGGGGGAGGATTAAAACCAAGGCTTCTTCCTCGTTTAGGGAATGAGAGTTGGAGATTGCGGGTAGAGAAGATAAGGAAGGAACAGAGGGCAAGAAATCGATTTTTTTCCCCCTCATTTCGCTTGTCTTCCCGAAGTGGCTGCATTTGTGGTGAGGTTGAGGGCTCTTTAGAAGGAGGTTGATTTGTATGTCCTCACATCCCAGATAATATGGGCTGCACATATGTAATGAGAATAATTCAGATGTCAGATATTTGGCTGCCTTTTTCCCAAACTACAGCTTGAAGGTTGATGGGTCGCTGCAGATTACTGCAGATTAAGATTCAACAAAAGTGAAGAGACTAAAACTAGTACAAAGCCCTAGGAGGACATGCATGTGGTCATCATACACTAACCACTACCACTCTAAACACAAGCTCAGGTCAGCAACTCAGTCTCCCCCGGTCAGGCAGGGGGCGCTGTGCAGAGATGAAGGAGTGTGACTCACTGTTGCATGGATCAGGTCCGTATGCAGATAGCTGCACTATAGCTTTGTGCTGGCAGCCAGTGGTGGCACTGTAGTACCCTGTTATAAATCACCAATGGGCCCCTGAATCTGTGCTGGGAGGCCCCTGCCTGCCAGCTTCTATGTACCGCCCTAGATACACAATTTGTGCCAGATGAGAGTCACCTTCTAATACCCGAGCTTCAAAAAGCCGTACTAATGACACTGTGCAAAGTTGAACTGCATCACAAAGTGACCTGGATGCTAAACTCACTGAAGATAATAAGCATGCGTAAGTAGTGCCTTTATCACACTAGCATATAACTTCACTCCATCTCTTTAGCAAGCAATTTAGCTTAAATACCAATGACACCATGAAAACCGATCCAAGGATTTAAACTAGAAGCCCCTGTGTAGTGGGACTTGGCCTTGGGTCTAGCTGTTATGCCACTGAATGCCTTAGAGTGCAAGACTGAATCAATCACAACCAATCACAGACATCCTCTGATTTCTCTGCTGGACTGGATTCTGTAGCATCAGTAACCCTTGACATTTCACAGGCCAGATCTTCACTAATCTCTCACCCTTCACACCTGTGAAGCACACAGCGTATATCTTTGTGAGCAAGGCCTTCACACCTGTGAAGCACATAACATATTAATTTGTGAGCAAGGCCTTCACACCTGTGAAGCACACAGTGTATTACTTTGTGAACAAGGCTTTCACACCTGTGAAGCACACTATGTATTACTTTGTGAGCAAGGCCTTGACACCTGTGAAGCACACTATGTATTACTTTCTGAACAAGGCCTTCACACATGTGAAGCACATTACATATTACTTTGTGACCAAGGGCCTTCAGCTCACCTTGCAGTGTGTTCTTGCTTGATGAAAACATTATGAGGATGGAGGATGGGTCCTCCAGCAGGGGGCGATGGAGCAGAACTGGTCAACACGGTGATGTGAGTAAAGTGTGATTCCTTGAGAATTAAAAGGGGAGATACAGAATGAGCTTGCAGGGGAAAACAACAGAGTATGTTTTATAATCCTACCAGCTAAAAAACAAACATAACTTAATATGCTGAGAATGGGGACGTTCATTTTTCTGTAGCTGTTCTTCCAAAGCAGCAGGACATTTTACACACAGATGTACACACTCAGGCGCAAATTAAAACAATACTAGTTGACTGGAGAGGCATTTGTGCATGGCAGCAACACCGTGGGTAATGAGCAATGGCGAGAAGCTGAAAGTATAGCGTGTGTGCGCCTGGTTTTCAGCATGTTTACACACTGTTATTGTCTCCTCGTTTGAAAATGTCTCCCTTTATCCAAATGCTTAAAATGGGCAGCCAAGGACAAACTGGGGGCAGTTAGTGGCAAACCAGGGGCAATTAGTGGCAGGCTCGTTGCAGTAAGGCGGGGGTGGGTGGGTGAGCAGACAAGCAAATGTGGAGTGGAGGGTGGCAGAATCTGGACAATAAATGAAATGTGTGGCAGGAGCTAGGAGCAGGTAACGGTGGCTTCAGTTTAGTTATGTGGTAATTGGGGACCTGCAGGCACAGGAAATGATACTGAGAAAAAAAAGGATGTGGAGTAAGGGGGAGAAGAGAGGTAGGAAGGAGGAATGAGAGAGACAGGGGAGAAGCGATCTGAGCGTCTGGTTCTGAGTGCCGCTTCAGATGTGGGCGGGGTTTTCGCGTTTCCAGTCCGCGTGCGAGGCCAGCCAGCAGGCTGGTGGTGCACGCAGACTCCTTGTCTTTTCGGTTTCCTTTTTTTAGGTTAAGTGCTTTCGCAGAAAGCGTACCAGGGATGCTGGAATGTCATCGCTCGCAGGATCTTTTTCCAGTCACGCATCTCAGCGCCTAATCCGCTGTGACGGGGGCCGGAGAGCGATTCGGAGAGCCATTACTCGTGCTGTCAGTCGGTACGCTTCTTTTACGTAATCCCCGGCCGTTTAAAGAACGTCAGGTCATCGTTACCTTATGCCCTGCCTACTTTATGTTTAAATTATTAACAAATGCCTGTCCTTAAAACTGCAGTCTATTTTAAGGAAGTCCAAGGAGATTGTCCTAAAAATGTGACAAGAGTAGGTTGGTTCCAACTGTTGCTTGTCCAGGTTGGCACTGTGGCTTAGTGGGTAACACCGTTTGCTTTACATCTCCTGGGTTGGGGTTGAGGTTGCCCCTGATCTATGTGTATAATTTCCAAATTCCCCCCCTTTTATGAAAGTTTCCTTCTGCAGCCCAAAGACGTCTAGCTAGACTAACTAGTGGCTATTAATTGCTTGTACTTTGTATATATGTCCTATGATTGACCGACGAGGTGTGCCACATTCCGCATGGGACAGGCTCCAGTCACACCCCAGTCCAGCATAAGCGATTGGATGACTGATGGATGATGCCGATCCTAAAAACCTCCGAACGCCTGAGACGGCAGCGATACACCGGTAGAGGGCGCGCATTCGTTGGTTTTGAGCCGCGCTAAGATCGGCACAGCCAAAAATTCAGTGAACATTGTCATAACAACGCACAAGAAGAATCACATAAAAATATAAGAATTATGGTCGCACTTGTGTTCCTAATTATTTTAATAATATATTTACAACCTTAGCATAACTGTCTTTTGCTGAGACGCCTATCCTCTCTTTAGAGTACAGGAAGCAAGAGAAGACGCGTTTCTCTGCCAAATTCAAACTCAGTCCTCGCCCATTGATAAGGATGCTCTTGTGTGGCCAGGAGTCTTTCGCACAATCAAACGTGGGGAAAAAAAAACCCTCCAGTTCAAATATGATGAAATGTCGGTTAAATGGCGAGGCGTTGATTAGCAAATCGTCTTGAGGAGATTAAGTCCTTGATTATGAGGACAAGAGTAAGAGCTCCTGGCTAATCGCCGCTAAAGTGAATTTTAATTGACTTATTAGGTTGGCATGCCGCGCCTGTGCCGGATTCAGGTGGGATTTAAAGGGCGCGGAGCGCCACGGAGAGCCACCTTGGTTCAGGTTATAATTTGCAATCTCGGCGGGGTTTTGGCATCGCCCCGCGGGTCACCCCTCCTTGCAATCTATTCCGCTCAGGTGGCTTAGATGTACATGACAAATAGGTCAATTAAACTTTATTACGGGCTACAATTAAAGCAATAGGCCAATGAATAAACACCGTAAAAGCTGAAGACAACGCAGTCATTGAAGTTGTAAAATTAAAATAACAATTCTAACCGAAACTTGGGAAGTGCGGTTTTTATGGGTTTATCGTGAACCGTGGCTGAAACTTTTTAAACGGAAAAGCGCAGTCTGGAGTTTTCCCATATTTGTTATATATAAATATACAGGCTGTATAATTCTTTTTTGCAGGGATGCCGTTTCTGCTTGGCTGGCCATTTTATTAACACCATCTGAACAAGATGAATTAATAACCACATCACGGCGAGTGGGAAAGGGGGACTGGGGACATTATAGGTGTACAGTGTCACTCTCAAGTCGCTGCTATTGTTGCGGACGCATGACAGTCTGGCATTGTGCAGCGATCCAGCCCTCAAGAGGTTAAATCGGCTCCTGCCTGCTTGGAAAAGCCCATTTTTGCAACCTGTAAGGGAGGGGGAGTGGGGCATACCATTCAGCGAGCCATTCACATCCCGAGAATGAGAAGCCGTTGTCTCAGTGCCCCGTGCGAAAAGTGTGGGGTACGCATATGAGCACATGGGCTCTCAGTAACTTCACTTTCAGTTTAAGGGAAAAAAATCTCCGAAGTTTTCTAAAACACTGAATGGTGTCAAACAAAAAACTTATTAGAAAGTGACTGGAATCCACCGTTACTGATGCATTTGGCAAAGTCTGGGGTCGTCACTATAGAACTGACCCGAAGATCCGTGGAAGGTTTCCGTGATCGCGAAGGGGGAGGAAAAGTCAGGCTGAAATGTGACGGGTATTTTGACATGCCTGTCCTCTGAATCTCCGCAGATCGGTTACCCACCGAGACCTTTTTGATCACTTTTCACGTGGGACCGATGACATGAACTCAGGAGCGCGCCGATGCAGTGAAAAACACTTTGGGAACTACATTGAAAAAGGCAAATTTCTGTTTCACTTTTTTGGGGGGGAAACCAGACCTAAAACTACTATTAGACTTTGTTTTTGTCTTTAAAACTGAAATCACAGGCGCATAACGGAAATAAAATTAAGCACACATTTTGGAATGAAAGCACATTGCAATTGCAAACTACATCGGATTTCTCAGTTAACACGTGTCACAGACTGAAACAAATGATAATGTGATTTCATTTAGACTTTTATTGCACTTGGAAGGAAAAGCACAATCAATAATTACCTGCCTGGAGGACCGGGGACCGGGATTTTTAACTCATCGTTAAGACTATGAAAAGCTGTTCGTCGGGTTTTTATGCTCCAGCGACTTGTGGATTGTGCAAGATATTACCAGTTTCAGCAATATTGGAAGGATGCCTTCAGATTTCATGAGAGTTTTTTTTTCCCTCGTTGTCCTGCACATTTGTTCAGGTATGCGTGACATAGGTGTTCAGTCTGAACTTTTATTACAGTGTCCCTTGACCGTCTGCTGCGCTACGTATTTCACACTATGACATTTAAACTGAAACAGAAACAATCTCCCTTATCGTTTCTTAGATTTTGTCGCACTACTTCAAATTCAAATTGCTACTGTACCTAATTTACAAGGCGGGTACGGGAGCGAAAAGCGCGCTGTACAGAGATGGAAATCGTTTTCATGCAGACCTACTTTGTAGCTTTTTTGTTTCATTAAAAACTGCAGACAAATTATTTTAATAAACAAAGATAGGATCGTATTTGGCTTTCATGCGGATCAGATTAGACGGTTTCAAATAACGCCGTAATATTGAGCTTTTTTATATCCATTAAATAGGTTAATATTGTTTCTCTGGAAGAGAGGGGGGGGGTTCGCCTGGCTGGAAGCGATTCGTAATTACTGTCTAGTCCTACAGGAGAATTAGGATGGAAAAGAATAGGTTGATTACTTAGTGTTGCGATGTATCCGCTAAGTATTAAACACGCTTTTAGACAAACTGCGGAGCATCTGCCTGTGTCTTGTATCTCTAAACTAATAATTTGTGTTGATATTCCTCTCTAATTGTTGCGTTACTAATTTTAAACAGAAGCATTAAAACTACTCCGTTTGTCGCTATGTGAAAATCCATGACACAGTAGTTGCACTTAACATTGATTTGCTGTATATGTTTAACCCATATAAAATGTTTTCTTTCTATAGTTAAAACGAATGATATGACGCTTCGTACCACTAAACTTCCAAATCATTGCAAAATTGTAAAAATGCATTAACTGTTGTTGGGTTTCTTACTAAGCGATCCCAGTTTGGCCCCGAGGCTGCCAGTTTACGCTGATCTGAATGGCCAGAAAAGTAATGGTCGCAGTTTTAGCGTTTTTCATACTGATCTTAAAAAGCAGTCGCTGGGTTAGGCGACGTGTAACCAGCTGGGAACATATAAAGGTCTGATTTTCCTGGCCTGTCTGCAATTCACTGCCATCCGACTTGACCGCCCGGGGGTCTGATCCACGGCTGCCCCGATGCGCCACATCCAGAATCTCCTTACGGCAGCAGATTTGGGGGCAACCGCAACTTTTGATAGTCTTTTTTTCCCACGGAAGTAGGCTGTGGGTTAAATGATAGCTTTTTATTACAGTCTAATTGTTTAGCCGGTGCTTTTATCCGAAGCACATATGGCCACGTATGGTTTACTGGCGGATGTGTCGCAGGAGCAATTTTAGAGTCATTATTTTGCCCAGGCTTCCGAGATCATAGCAGCCCCCTCAACCCTGGGATTTGAACTGGCATCTTTCCGGTTGCAGATGGGTTGCTTTAGAGTGCTGCGGTAGCTCAAAGCCTTATAAAGAGTTCGTTCTGAGTAAGAGTAGATCCCCGTGTGTCTCTGTGTTGGATGGAGTGCAGTACATAGCTAAAGCTTCGGAGTGAGATCACAGCCCACCTTGCTGGAGCGTTCAGGCAGGTCTCACGACTAAGAGACGTGTCTGATCCGATCTGCATTCACCATGAACGCCTCCTCATGTGACCCATACATGTGCACTTACCACAGGATTGTATGTGTCTCTGTGCGTCTCCAGTTCAAAGCCCCAAGATCAGTTTTTGCCATTAACTGGAAAAGGTTAAGTTTGGACAGTGACCCTGATCAGTATAAGCAGTTAAAACACGGGTGGGTAGATGGATGGATAGACAGTTAAGTTTGGGATTAGGGTTTGGAATGGGGGAGATGTAAACTTATCTTAGATCAGTGCTTAGAGGGGCTGTCTGTCGAGTGCAAATAGGTCCTGGGTGTAGATGGAGACAGCTGGCTGACTTCAGCACACAGGTGGATGAGATTATACGATAATAGAGCCTTCATAGTTAGAGGTTTTGTGGAAATTGAAGAAGGTTGATGGTTGGGACTCAAACCTATAACCTTCTGGTCCCCACCATACTTCCACGGGCTTCAGCATACCTGCTGTGTCGATGTTCGTCTGTTATCGGCTGTTCAAACCTGAATCAGCCCTGGTGAGGCTCCCAAGAGAAACAAGAAACTGCCACAAAAAAGGCACGTGTGTGACAAATGGCTGCCACATGATTCCATGCTCCTAACCACAGAACATGGGAAGCAGATACTTTGACACAACACACTCACACACGTTTTTATTTTTATTATTATTATTGTTACAGACCTTTCTGTGTGTGAGAGAGTTTGTGTGGTTTATTTATGAGAGGTATTTAGCTTCCAGCTGTTGTTTACCTGGGCCGGCCATGTGAGGACCAAGGAGTGAAGCTCGGGGTGGCCGTTAGGTGCCGTATGAGCGGAGTTGGCGTGCATCCTTATCGCTTTGGCAGATAACGCTCTGTAACGGGCGCATGCCTGCGTGCATTCCTGTCCTTCAAAGACAGCAGCTCTAAAGCGTTTTCAGGTGTCTCTGTTTGGGTGATCTTCCCCTGGGAAGGCATGTGAAATATTCCGGTGCTGCCGGCTCGTCTCCGCTGTCCACAGTGCGGCGATTCTTGCTGAAGTGCTGCTTCACTGGTGGGAGGGGCTCACAAGACCTATGTGATTGTGTCTCCGCCCCCTTCCCGCCAGCCACCAAAGCACAGAAAGAGTAGGGTCCCTCAGACAAAAGAAAAAGGAAGTGAGGTGGTACAGAGGAACAGGAGCTTTTTTTAAGGTGGGGGGGGGCATAAGAGGAGAATCAATTTATACAAAGGGGTCACCCAATGATATGTTTTGAATCGCTGAGTGACAGTGGAGGGACCACTCGGCGAGCCAATCAGCTGGGGCCAGACCCTCCATGGCCTCGCCCCTGTATACACCCCTGGTGAAAGTTCAGAAGTAACATCACATTAAATAATGGGATGTCCATTCCTGAAATGGACAGGCAGGGAATACTGGCTCCTAAATCCAGGAAGTCTAGGGAAAGTGGAACAGCATGTTGGGAGGGGGGTAAAGGGAGGGTAACAGAAGAAAGGATTGGACTTAAATTAAAGGCTAATTTATGACTTTGAGCGGTGCTTGCCTTCGGATCTGAGAGTTTTATATTAGAGGAACTTTAATTATATATACCCAACTTAGGCATTTTCAGTCAAGGTAATTTCCATATATTTACCCCCCAGTACCGCAAAAAGCCCCTGATTAGCTGCTCAAGGCCAGACTTGCCTACAACATTCCATTTTAGAAGATTCCGTGGAATGTATATAATGATGCCATGGCAACTAGGTGGGATGTGTGGAATGTTCCGGCGGCCTGAAGTGACTCGGCAGGTTAATCCAGGTTGCGGGTGAAAGCTGTCATTGGGGCGAGGGGGGGTGCTTCATTCATGCCTTTGATTATTCATTCATGATTTGAGTTCAGCCGTAAGAAGGTGCTAATTGTCTCACGGCCTTAAAGCCATGCTGCATTCATACATGAGTGTTAGCCACGAACGTCTGTGAGGCGGAGAAGCTGCTCATTGTGTGTGTCTGAGTCCCTCACTGAGGGCTGCTTGTTTGCTCTGTTTACGGCCTTTTCCTGTCTCGGCAGGTGAGCTGGGAGGCGGCGCCACGGGTAAGGAAACAGGGGCACTCTAACGGGCGCCCCAGGGGGCCGGGGTCAAAGGTCAGCGGCGTGGGCGGTACAGGGCGCACTCAGGCCGTCCTCATTTCTGACCAGGGGGAGTCACATGACTGAGCTTGAGACTGGGTTTCCCCAAACAGGCGCTGGACCTGATCGCTGTCACGCCGGAGGAGCGTAACGGCCAGGTTCTGTTAGCTGGTGGGTAACTGAGCGCAGGGTTTATTTTTTGAAGGCTTCCTGTGTGTAAGTACTGGCGCTACACGGTGCCACAGGCCAGGGAAGGGGAGCCAGCTCATGAATACCTATGAGGCTGTGGGTCTAGGTGTAGGAGCCCCCCCGTCAGTCGAAGGCCTCCGTGAAGTCTGTGCGGTACCCTGTCCAGGGGGTGCGGAGCCACACAGCTTAAGAGACGCGACACAGATTGTAAACCATTTAAGTGACGTCAACTGGCTTCCGCTGCGGACTATTGCATCAGTGTAAGTACAACACGACGGATGTTTTTAATTGGCCCATGCTGCCAATGGTTTGTGGCTGTGCTGGTGGGGGGGTGTCTGAGCTGAGCTGGGTCCCATCATTTATCACGGCCAGGCCAGGTGTAAGCTGCCCCAAGCCTTCCTGACATATGGATTCATAACCACTGATAATAAATTGTATGTCTCACCCCCCCCCCCCCTTCCCGAGACACTCTGACAGGACGCAGCAGCCACAAGAGCCAATTAACCGGCAGTTGGTGCCCCCCCCCACTCCATCCCTTCCCCCCCCTGCGTAAACGCAGAGACAGACTGCATGGCAAACACTGGAATGTGACAGGGAAGATATTTGTTGTGGATTCATTACTGCTCTCCCCCCCCACCCCTAAAAGTGAGGTCGGGTAGGGAACACGGAGGTGACTGGTGAAGGGTCACAGCGGTCCGTCCGGTCTTGTGTAAACTCTGTGGCGCCTCCCTGGTGGCCATGGCCTGGGGGTGGGGTGGCGGGGGTGATGGATTCCACCTTCTTCAGGAGCCATTAGATCCCAGGGTGCTGTAAGTGTGGCATCACACACACACACACACACACACACACACACAGATTAGGCATCGGTATCTTTATGGGGACTCTCCATTAATTTCTATGGGCATAACCCTAATCCCAACAATGATGACCATAACCCCCACCCAGCCCTAACCTAACATAAGTAACCAAACAAATTTTTTAGTTTTTTGATTGCATGCTCACTGTACCTGCTATCATCCTCATGTAATGCAGTGATATTCTGCATACATTTGCATTTATTTATTTAGCAGAAGCTTTTGCCCAGAGCAGCATGGCTGTCGGGGGGAGAACAAGCTACAGGTGCACAGACGCAGACTTGCGTGTGGAGACCGTCTTCATGTGAGTGCCTGTGGGTGCAGGTTATGCGTCTAGTCAGTTACTCGTTACCTCCATTCAAAGCGCATTACAGTGTGTGAAGGTGACGCTGCCCATGCACGCGTGATGGAGGCGTCCTCGTCGGCGGGGTGCGTGTTGCGTATCCGGACGCGTGATGGAGGCCTCCTCGTCGGCGGGGTGCGTGTTGCATATCCGGGCGCGTGATGGAGGCCTCCTCGTCGGTGGGGTGCGTGTTGCGTATCCGGGCGCGTGGTGGAGGCGTCTTCGTCGGCGGGGTGCGTGTTGCGAATCCGGGCGCGTGATGGAGGCGTC